>WOGR01000983.1:0-21779 GCA_015342045.1 Leptinotarsa lineolata
CTATTCTTTTAAATTTCAATTGTATTGTTTATTTCAGGGATTTCAAATCATTTTATAAATTTTAGACAATGGAAGTCCGAACTGCTGAAATTCACAATGACTTTTACTTAGCCGGTCGATCAGTTGTACGTCATGGGCGGAGAGTAACGACCACGGCTTTGAGTGACATGCACCCCTCTTCAAGTTACTCCGTTCCGGATAACTCATCCGCTTGATTCTAGTTCAACCATATGGGAGAATCATTACCATCATTCAAGGGGGTTTTTCGATGTTAAGTACTAGTGGTTCGATCTTGATGTCAGCTGAATACGATAGACCAATTCGTTAAACTTCTTAGTTACAAAGTATGGGTTTTGCCATCTTCTCTACAACTTCGGGTAGAATCCCTTTAACCTCTCTAGTTGAAATAACCACACGGAATCTCCTTGGATGTACTCTCTATTTCACACATCATCTCTATGGTTGTACTTGTACCTATTCGTTTAATCGGGTTTTCTGGCAACCTGTAGACTTTGTTTCGGAAATCCATGGATTCTGTTCTGACAATAGTTGCATTTCTCAAGTTATTAGTATAGATGGAAAAAAGAAGTTGCTTCGTGAACAGCGCTTCTTTATGTCAGATAAATTTTCGATGCTAGTTTGTCCCAGTCTTTCTCTTCCTCTGAGATGAACATGGATATGTATTGTAAGAACTTAGGCTTCCACGGCCGGAGAGAAAAAAATCCGGACTATAAAAGTCTACACTTTTTTATATATTTATGCTGGAAAATTCTGTGTCCTTGAATCATTTTTATAAACAATTCATGTTACTTTTTTTCTAAATGTTGGAGCATTCTCGTTACTTGTTTTTTCAGTTTTTGTCCTCTCAATTTGAGTTTATGTTCTTTCGATTCTTTTTTTACCATTACCTTCTTTTCAAAATGCCTCTGATTTCCTTTTGATATGTTACCCACATCAAGGTACTTGATTTCTCTCAGCTCCAGTTTTCTTATGCAAGTTTTCCCAAGTTAATTCAGACCCACAAGTAGGGCTTTCAGAACCGCTTGACTCTGATATAATCTATTGAAAACACTTCCTACACAAAAACAAAAATACTGTCTACTAATGCGTGTTCCACTAACTAAATTAGCATCATAAGTAGAATGCTTAGATTAGATGATCATTTGATATAACTTCCCAAAATACCCTAATTATTTTGCTGTGGTTTTGGGGAGAATATTTATTCCGTCACTTTTTGGTTGATTATATTGTTTAAATATTTTATCATCTGATAAAATATAAGTCAAACTCCATTCAAAGTTGGGGCTTCAAAATCATACTTATGGACGGAACCAAGACTATTTTGCCCCTTTGTGTGTCCATGCATCTATATTCGAAGGTTATATTGATTATTTTGATTACGTTAAACGAGTAGAAAAATCTCGTTTAGAATTTATATGATTTCAGATTCCTTGGGGTATTCACAAGAAACAGTGAAAGAATGTTGATGTCACAGACAGCACTGCTCATTGTAATGGGATAAGTTGGAAAAACCATGAAATTTCAGTCTTGGTTCTACTTTCTGAATCAAACGGGGAAAGTAAATTATCCTCTTAAATAAGACTTGAAATTATTGAAGTTTTATTTGGAGTAGAAATATTTCAAATATCCATAATTGATTAAGCCTGAAATCAATAGTAAGAGTTTGAAAACCCTTTTGTCTCATTTTCAGGAATGAGAAAAGCCCTTCAAGCAGAGCAAGGTAAGTCAGACCTGTTTAAAGATGTGGATATCTTGAAGAATGAAAAACGTGACTTAGAGCAGCAAATAACCGAATTGAAACAAAAAGCAGAACAGGCTGATCGTAGAGCAGCTGAGACCAGGCTGGCTGAGGAACGAAAACATACGGAGGAGATAGCATTTTTGAAAAAGACTAATCAGCAGTTAAAGGTTATTTGCTTTCCTTCTTGTTGTATTGGAATGGTACAATGCAGACTATGGTTCAATTTAATATCATTTAACAACTTGATTTTCAAAATTAGCTTCCTTACATCTCCTGCCATTTAAAAAAATATATATTTTCAATCATATTCAAATTGATTAGATTATTAGTTTAATAGATGTGACAGAACTAATTTGAAATCTGATAAATACTATCAATAAGACGCACTCATGTCGACATGATGGGATATCAATTAATCTACTTGAGAGGTGAGGTCATGAACTGAGTCATACCCAGGCATATTTAATAAATGTATCTGCTGAACAAGGGATTTTTCCAGACCAATTTGAGTTATCGTTTATAAATACAGTTTATAAGTAAGATGACGCACCCCTCACACTCCACTGAGAACTATGAAGAAATAAGTCTTCTGTCAACTGCTTTAATTTTAAACTGTTGGGTTGCTATCTGCAAATCAGCATATGGATTCACAAATTGCAGAAGCCCTGAAACTGCTTCGTGTAATTTTCAAGAAAATTTAATAGCTACTCTGAATGGAAAAATCCAGATTTATTTATCGACTTTTCATGTGCCTAATTATTGATTGTGTTGAATGTGGAAAGTTTCCCAAAAACGTTTGGATAAATGTGTAGATCATAATCAAAAATACATCTTTGAGATACAAACCAAAAGAAAACATCCATTTTGAAGCTGGTTATTCAAATCCTGAGCATAGGAGTTGAATTTATGAAAGATATTAGTTTTAGCCTTTCTGTTTTTGCATTAACGTGTTAATAATATAAAACTTCAATAAGGACAAAGTGAATGGAAACTCTTTTTGAAAAGAGAAGAAAAATAATGTCTGAAAAAACTACTTGCCTTCAAGTACATTTGAGTTATCAACGTTTATTGATCCCAAGAGACACACAATGTTTATATAGGGATATCAGTCGAATTAGAAATATTATAATATCTAACAATTCATACAACAAACTTTTTTTAAGGAAATGGACGAGCACTGCAGGAAAATCCATAGAGTTCTGGGAACCGAACCTGTGGTGAAATTGCGTTTTATTTTGAATTTAAATCACAGTAGATCAATATTCATTTGGAAAAACCGTTTCAGAAAGCGTATCCCACTAAGAAGCCGTTCTCCAAATGAGAGAGTTCTTGAAAAGTGTATTAAGTTAAACCTCGAAACAATGGACAACTGTATTTATTATAGTTTTTCTGACACATACTCATTTAGGTGGAATCAGGCGGGCTAAGTCAATCGAGCATTTTCCGTGCAATTATCTGTAGAAAAAAGCTTGCTGGTCATGTTTGGATCTCCGATCAGGCAAATTACTCTTTTTTGATTAGAATGTAGCAATCTCAGGATATGATTAGGGATGGAGTCCCATATAATAATTTTAATAACATACATGTTTATAGAGGGAATATTATATTTTCATCAAAATAGACCAAAGTGGTGTCATCCACAAATAATGTCAATTCACCATTCAATTTACTTTTAATATAGAAATTCTCCAAAATAACTCTTTAAAGTAGAGTACTTTATTTGGCCATTTTACATACATTCACGGCAATTTAAAAATACAGAAATAAATTAATGGATGTAGCCGTTATTAAGTGTTAGGAGATTATCATGAAAAATGGAAAATAAAACATGTTTTTTACCAGTTGTATTCGTTTGAAAAAAGTCCTTGTAGGACGAAACTGCAGTAATGTTAATTACAAATACCAGTGGTATAGAAGCATTTTTTAATTTCAGAAATCCTTGTTCCGAGTTGCAAACATAAAATCATCGACTACAAAGCGATCTACACGAGCGAGTGAACGTGGTTATACAAATTTAAATTTAGTGAATGCCTCTTGTTGGTTTTTCTGGGCAGATGCGATAAACTTGTGGATCTCATTCCATGTGCACTATCACAATGTCTGGCGGATTTATCAACGTTTTAATGAATCTCCAGTAAAAGTTCATATGTTGGAAGTGGCATAATGCCCAAGTTGAATAAAAAAAGGGCCTGTTGTGGCTGTTACTGTTCTTCTTATTTGAGTTTTATGGAGCATTAAAGCTTGTTGAGATGTGTACTTCTTTTTGTTTTGAAATACAAGTCCAAGTTTCTGTACAGCTAACTTTACAGTAATATGATCATGCCAAGATATATTAATTGGTATCTATGTCACACCCAACAAATTAGTCTATGCAGCTTGCGAAATGTCTGGTTCTGCCACATTCACCTTTTTGGAGAAATGTAATGCTCAAATTTTGGTAGTTTTTTTTAGATAATAATAATAAATGCTTTTATTGAAAGGTTACCCAGTACAAGAGATACTAACCTAACCTAACAAATGACAGAATTCAACATCTGTACATGATAAATCAAGGCAGATATTGCTCTTCCATCCAACCAGCACTATCTTGATGATCATTCGAGATTTTGAAGAAGTATTCCAAATTGTTCAAGGAGGTATTGATCAACAACTTTTTCTGTGATTTTCGATTTAACTATAGTATATATTTTTTGAAAGATTTTCCTCGCCCTTTTTGTGTATAGTTTGAACTCGAGTAGTCCTTCAACAAGGAGGAAAGACTTTTTTTGTAAGACAAGTTGGAGAGCCTACAAAAACATTACGCATTTTTAAGTATGACTGCAGAAGCCTCTAATGATATGCAGTCGAAAAGTAATATCTTGCATTAGGGGTTGTTCAGAGGGAGGGGTTGTTTACAAATGTTTGGCGTATGTTTCTAATCTACAACATTTTCTGATGAGTTTTTATATTTCGTTGCTTTATATTCCTTTGAATATGTAGTAAAAATATTTTTTTTTAAAAGTACCCCCCTTTCATAAATGCAATCACTCTGAAGAAACTAGATTCAGTTATAAATTTGATGAACGCCTTTTCATCTGCATACACTTGTAACTTTCTCACAGATTTATAACATCAGTGCTTTCAAAGCAAATCAAAAGATTGGTACTGGTAAATCATCAACATCATCAAATACAATTGTTTTTGAAACTGACATCAGTCTTCCATATGTCGTTATTTTTTCAACTTCTCACAAACTAGATGTATTCCCTAACCCATCTAACAGAGCCTACAGTCTAACCGAACTATAAAACAATAGAATCTTTCCAAATACCCCTACAAAGCTATCGATCCCCAGCCGTACTTTCTACGTAAATGATTTTTAATAGCAATACTCTTTCATATATATTGTGTATCATTTCTGTGAAGGATGCCGGTTTCTATTCCATCATGACTCGAGTAATGAGAAAACGTGATTTCAGTATTTGAAAGTAATTGTACCGAATGGAGTTTTTCTTGCACTTTGTATCTGAAAGAAAATTCTGTGCATGATCTACACATTTTTATAAATATTTTATTCTGAATTTATTTAGTTTATTCTTTTCTTCAGAAGTTTCACACATTTTTTTGAATTATAGTAGAAAGCTAAAAAGTTTTTTCTCAAAAACGTATCTCTCCTAAGAAATATGTTATGTATTTTCATACTAATCCAATCACCACTTATTAATCTTAAGAATATAGAAGATTTCAGTTGAAAATAAATACAATGTATTACAATTTTTTTTCAGACTCAACTAGAAGGAATTATAGCACCCAAGAAATAAGGATAAATTAAAATACATAAATAATGTATTCATTTATTAAAAATATAAATACATAAATGGTGTATTCATTTACTAAAAATATAAATACCTATCCAAAGCATTTTTAAATTGTCAATTGCATTTAAAAATCTGCGAAACCCCAATAAAACTATCAATTGTATAAAAATGGAATGGGTATGCAGAAAAAGCCTTGGAAATATCTATAGTTCATACATGTGACTTGATAAAAATACATAAAATATGTAAAACTACAATTGAATACTTTTTGTACAATAAAACAATAATTTAGTTACACAAATCAGATAATACATTTTTTACCCTATATTTAGAATACCTTCCACCTTGATGAAACAACTGTGATGTTATTGGATAAAGAAATAAAGAAAATTGGTATTGGTGAATATTTCTCTGGCCCTAGTCTTTTACCGAATTTAAGAAAATTAAATTTAACACTTTTATAACAATGAGGTTCAATATTCAAATTAGTGTTTTCCTTTTTTGGATCGCTTTTTTCGTTTCTTTTTATTACTAACGGATTCTTCTGAAGAGACCAGAGATTGCTCCTGATCTGTAGTAGGAGTTGGCGGTTCGGAGACACTTTCTTCATCTTCCTTTGAAACAAGACTGTTGGCGGCCAGATCAAGCCTTAAATCTTCCGGTTTTGTTAGTTCTAGAGAAATTATTTTTTCTTGAATTTGTTCCACCTATCAAGAAATTACATTTTATTAATTTTCGATTTGATATAAAATTCAACGTTGAAAAATATATAATTTTAAATAAATTTTTCAAATTTTTAAAAATTATTTATTTGAACTACAAGCACATTCAATAATCGGAACGATTTTCCTGACAACTCAAATAGGATAGGTAACTGTTGTGATTTATATTTAATAATAGTATGCTTTATTCCAGTGAGATCATAATGAAATTTAATTGAAAAGTTAAATATGAACTTAGTACAGTCGCAACTTGATTCAGTTTTTAAAGGTGTGTTCTCAGGTAATAATACAAAACACATTTGGGAACTATACATATAAATAAATTAGAGATATAAATAATGATATATGCATGAACCATTCATAATGAAGTATTGTATATTATGTGAATTTATTTTTATTCAAGCAAACATTATTTTACATGACTTTCTCAATTTAATTTTGAATTTATTAAAACTGTTTTCGGTTTCTAACTTGCTATATATTTTCGAAAAATGATATTTTGTGAATCGTGATACAGGATCTGTAGCAGTTTTCTATGTCCTTTGTAGTAGCTGCAGTTAATATTCAATAGAAGAAAAATATCAAGGTTTTAGGGTGTTTAGGATCTTCATGATTTTTTTAATAGAATAGTGATTAAGTTGGCTGTAAAAAAAGTCATCGTCCCCATGGAAAAATTCTGAGGAAGGGATGAATGTGTTCAGAATAAGTTGGAAATGGACAACTTCATTCGGGGTAACAATGATTTACTTAAAAATCAAAATCTAACTATGTAATAATAAACAGCTTTTCATTGCAAATGTAGCGAGTTTATTCCTGTTTGATAAATTAAATCACAATAGCTCTGGGTGACGGTTCCAAATAGTAAACTGGTTACTTCACTCTTCTGCTAATGAAGTATTATTACAAATCCCACCAGAACTTTTCCTTAATAAGTATGAGGATTCTCATAAAGATTAGAGCCAACTAGAAGAAAATATTACAATATACAATTGCTCAAGTGGTCACCAATAATTTATTAGGGTGGGTTATTTCAGGAAAGCAGTGAAAAAATTGCGATTTTGAGACAAAGAAATACACGATATATACAAAAAGTATGGGAGAGATAAGCTTATAGGTAGTAAATAGTGAGTCAGTCTATGAGTTCAACTCTCGTTGATGTTAACTTAGCTGGTGAAGCGTGCGTCAAAAAAAGTGTTCTGCTGTGTGGAACAGTAATTGTGTTGGATTCATTCGGCACCAGAGGTTTAAGTGATACATTTTTACAAGTTTAGAACCAAAATCAAATCTTCAGATGTATATAAACAAAGGCAAATCTTCAGATGTGTAACTTCACCTTACTTTTATAATTTCAATGGGCTTGTTTCATGCTATGGAAAATGATACTGGTTTGCTTATAGACTGATCGAGTTAGGGTTATATTATACTTATCAAGCTTAGCTGCTGACAGCTCACGTAGGAACAATTCGTTTTTTCATCGAGTTCAGTTTGTGTGTGTTTCAAAAGTGTTTTAGAGATATATTTGAATATTAATATGATGCGTTCTTGTGCTGATTACAATTGTGCGGAAAGGCACAAGAAAACAGAAAGCGCATTGATTTATAGGCGAGTTATTTCATATAATGGGTTTAGGTTCCCAAAGGATAGAATGATGGGAAAAAATGGGTGAAAGTATTGCAAAAAAAGTACTACAATTCTTCTACTCTTCCAAGACTTTATAGAAATCATTTAAAAAGTGACTATAAATGAAAGCGGAACGAAAATATTGAATTTGATGGAACAGTTTTTTATTTCAACTTCACGTATTCTCCACAGAAAGTATTATCTGGAGGTTATACTGTTGCTGAAAGTATGAAACAAAATGAATTAATATTTTTGCAAAAAAAAGCAAATGCTTTTCATTTTACTTCATTAAATTTTATCATATGATTAATGGTATTACCTCAGAAGTTTTTGTTGGAAGAGTTCGAGTACAATCAATTCTGTCTATACTTGACCTCATTCAACCTTCCTATCAAGTTTTGAAAGACTCAACAGATTACCCAAGCGAGCCTATAAGGCTTGAATTTAGTAGCAATATTAGAAAGAGGTATGTATGTAGGAATCGTTTTTTTTTAATAATAAATTGCAGTTGTACAGATTAAGGATTATAGAATAAATTCAATATTTGAAATGATTCTTTAATCCAGTTTGCTATATTCTTTGATTTTCATAACTGTATATTATTAAATAATGCATAGGTAAATATTTTGTGATCTTTCGACTTTGTGTACTGATTTTAGATATAGAACTTATTTCCAAACATGATTTTTCTCCATGTGGAGAATTTTTTATTAATTGAAACGTTAACGGGTTCACATACACTTCCATAATTGAATTCATAATTATTGGCTTCGTAAATTCTACGATTTGGCAATGTTGATTATTTCTATTGTTCCTATTGGTCAATCGAACAAGTAGCAGGATTAGGGTGGTGACGTCATCAGACTACCAAATTTCAATTTGACATTTCTATCAAGTGAACTATAAACCAAAAATCATGAAACAAGCCCATTGTGAGGAATATTGGTGAATAGGAAAAATATGTCAAAAATAGTAGCCTGGAATTTTTTACTTCCAATATAAAAAAATTCAAAAAATTCTTTGCATAGTATTCATTTTTTTGAAAATTATATTATAACATTTCATATCCATTTTAGGAGTTTTCAAATAGGTGATACTATCAAGCTGCCGGTTGGTCTCAAAAAAGTACCTCTTTATGAATTGTAATGAAATCTTGAACATACACGATATTATGACTAAGGATTTTTCTACAATAATTCTGATCTTATAGTAAAATCAATGTTTTAGGTAATATTGTCACTAAACTGGTGCAGTTGTGTATCTTGTTCCACACCTCAATCATAAAGAAGATTATTATTTGTACTTCCATGTACTTGTGCATGTACATTTCAGATTATTGCATGCATTTACTGGCAGAGTGATTGTGAAGAAATCTGATTAGTCGCTTGGGAAAAGCTCTGCTCCGTTGCACAGATATTTTGCAATTTCCATTGCAATGCCTTGGACTTTGCCCCCTCTGGAGGGCACACTTTCTGATAACATTTGTTTTATGTGGATAATCCTGAACTTCATTGAAAAAATTATCTTCAGCAGATTTAACGATGCATGAGAATTCGCGAGAGACAAACATATAACAGTTTATCTTAGGAGAGGATGATAAGGAAAATATCTAGAGAATGTGCGGTGTTTGTCTTTCATACACCTGAATCAGAATGACAGAAGGCATAATTACCTTGAAGAAAAATCACTTGCCAGAAGTTACCCTAGTAGAGAACTCCCTCCACTCCAACTATCACCAGAAACTTCTACAGATCGGTCATTGAATCTGTCATAAAAATATCATAGTTTTCGTTATAAACATGCTTGCCATTTCAAAATTACTTTACTCGCTTGGAGTAGTGAAGAGGACTGACGAGGTGCCAATACGAGTTATGTAACATAGGAATTCACATCCTAAATCATTCGTTCCACCGTTATTCATCTCCATACAATAGAGTTTGGAGTGTCTGCCGAACAGAATAATACTGGCTGAATTCTGTAAGTACTCTGCATAGACCTCAACATGAGAGTAAATAGTTGGCGTCTTCAGGAGATAAATCAGATTTATTCCAATAACTGTGAGCCTGCTATTTTCCTCTGCTATTTTCAGACTTTCCAAAGTATCCAAAAATTTTGTGTCATGTGGTGACACTATATTATGACACTTTAGTAGTGACATCTGTTGAAAATAGCGGGAACTTTCACGAGAAAATATTCCGGGAAGTTCTACCCGAAATCACTATGTGTGTATGAAAATAAAGGTGTTCCCTATTAGATATAAGTAGAAGCCAGGTTTAGATTCATGAATTAACTTGTTCGATTGATGACCTATTTATTTAGTAAATTCATATTGAATATAGGATAAAGAAAATAACTTTTGTCTAATTACTACTGAATTTATTATTTGTTATGACTGGTTTCTGTTGATTAGAATATTCTCAAGTAACTGGTCGTAACAAATAATAAACTTAGTAGAAATTAGACGAAAGTTATTTTCTTTATCCTATATTTATGAATTAGTCTACCTTATCTCCTGAAGACATTAACTTGGTAGGTGAAAAAACGCGTGTCGAGAAGAGTGATGCAGTTCTGGTGTTTGGGAACAATGCTTGAATTGGAGGTTACAATAGGCCAAGAATCATCTTGATGGTGTCATGATGGTGTCCTTAATATCTTTATGAAATTAATTGAATCAACCTGCTATGAGGTGCCTGACATAATTAGACATTTGCTGTTGGCATGTTCAGTATTAAGCCAGCATTGATACATAGGCATAACACAGTATTTTGAATTCACTATTACCATCTCCAGCTTGAAATAATAACACAATGGTGTTGAATCCATTGTAGGAAATGAGTAGTAGAGAATTGATTTGCACTATCGAAGTTTTGGATTTTGTTGCTCATAGAGAGAATTTTGAGAAAAGAAAACGAATAACTATCGAGATTTACTACTGGATATCCATAGCTTGTATTCAATCGGTTTTCAAAAATGTTTGTTCTTATTAAAGGAGTCCTCAGTAGAATGAAACATTTCTTACTACCCATCCCCAAAATTATTCCACTTGATTCAAACGGCAGAATTATTAATAATGAGGCATATAAATCAACCACCCAGTAAATTCAAACTCCCTACCGTTGGTCCTGAATCAGCTGTGGACTGGCTCTGAACCATCTGTAAGGTACCAAAGTCTTTGTAGGGACCAGGCCAGGAATTGGGTCAATAAGAAATATGGTGCATTGAGAAAACCTATCTGGGAACACACACCGAAATTTCTTTATAAAGGGACTATCTTGGAACGGAACTGAAGAAAAGCTTCAACAGAGCAGGGATCAACTTATAATAATTATAGAGCTACTCACTGGACATGTGAACACATCCATAAAGGACTTGTACAAACTAATGAAAGGAACAAGATTTGTTGAAATAGGTATCATGAGAAAAAGTGAGAGGAAAAATGCCATCAGCTAATAAGGATGCAGTGTTTTTTGAAGGCTTTTAAGAAATAGATAAGTCAGATGTCTCCTCATGAGCATCGAAAAACGCACAGTAGGGGAAGTGACCAACGCATGCCTATCGATGTAAAATTCATGAAAAATAATAAAATTGCATTATAAGAAATTCTAATACACAGAACAGAAATCATCACAAAATAATTATTTTAGCAATGTTTCATATACTAAAAGTATAACGTAACATATCTTCGGATATTCATCAGATCTAAAACTATTTTGGATTATTTTTGTGTTTATAGAAATGCAGAGGTTGTTTTCTATAAAGCTGGTGGAAGCAGCCAATGTTCTCTTCAAGTAATAGTCAACAGTGTCAATGAGCCTATCGTTTGAAGAGAACACTTCGATGATTGCCGCAGCATCTTTGAACTTGCACATCGGGAAATAGTAATTTCTCAAATCTCATAAGTTTATGATACATTATTCAGTATATGGATCTTTGGTTACAATCACTACGAGCAAAATCAAATATGGAAATAGATGTCAAAATAAACAAATGATCACTGGAAATATCAATTTGTCAAGTAGTTGATAAATTCCTGAAAAATTGTGAAAGCTACTCACCGTAACAAAAGCCACAATGTAAATAACAGTATTTTGTCCAAATGAAATGATAGGTTAAAAACAAAATGCAAGGCATTCGACAACGCAACCCCAACCACAGGTAGAACAGTGTCAATTTTCGGAAAAAAAAACATTATCATGGAGATAATGAAATTGAATCATTTTGATGAAAAAACAGGCACTTTATTTTAGAACTAGAATATAACTTTATTGTCGCAAAATAAAATTATTTTGGATATTTGCAAAATCCTAATCGTCAGTCCTTTGAAACAAAACTACTTTCCAGGCTATCATTCAGCCCATAGAACTTAACAAATATAGTGGGCTTTTACTTATTGTACTTTCCTGCCCTTGCTGAATCATATTTAATTTTCAACCAAATCTGAAAAATAGTTCATTTTTTCTGTTATTCAGTGTACAGCAGTTGTATTCGGGTTAAAGCTGTCACAGAGCATACTTTTGTCAAGTACAACTGACTGATACTGAAACAGCTTACTGTAAGATTTTTACTATAAAAAGTTCACAAAACCTTCCTGCTTGAGGAATGATAAAATTCCAGCTTGATAGAACTGTATTAGTAAGTTTTAAACATGGTTCAGAACAACTAGACGATTTGAATCATTAAAACAAAAAAATTTCTGATATTAAGAGTGATAGTAGATTTTTGCCGATATTGTAGAGGTCTTCTTAGGAAATAACTCTCAACAGAGGTTTTCAGAAATGTATTTGAATACTAAAACTATTGATTTAGAATATTAGACAATTTGAAGGCATATCTCCGAAAAATAACGCTGCTCTCCCTCTTCATAACCATCAAACAACCAAACTAAATATGAGAGAAAACAAGTGTTAAAAAACTAACCATGTGTGCATAAAAGAGAGTATCATGCTGATTTGAACAAGCCTTCTAGTTCTTATACCTCTCTCTCTATCAGCTTCTCTACGTACTCCACAGTTCGCACTCGTTTTTCTCCCTCTTCATCGACATACTCTTCTGTTCGGCGAGTTATAGTTTCCCCCAGCACCTTTTCACTTTCTCGAACAATCGTGTTGCCCGGAGTTGTTCTAACTGCCAACTTGGGGAAGTCTGCACTCGAAGGGCGTAGCTGAACAGGGCATGCAACAGGGTTAGTAGTGGCCTGGACAAGTGGACGAGTCCAGTGAGTTTGATGTTAGTTAAAAAAGGGTGTTGCCAATTTTCTAATGACTGACTTTGGAAAAATTCAAACACATCTGACATATAACATTGATTGATTACTGTGCTAGATCTCGCTAATAAATCTTTTGATGGTGTACACTTGTATTAATTCTCCTACTCTAGTGAAATTGTTCTTTTATTTCCTTCAATGGATTTTAATTAGGTCCTTTTATAGTAATAGATGCAGATATAGTTGCGAATTTTATAGAGTGACGTTATTTTTTAAGGGCACGTTTGTTTTTTTACACAAAAACTCAACAGAATCAAACTTTCAATACAGTTTGAAAAAAGGAAAATAGTATTTTTTCAAGTACAGGGAATTCTATACTTGTGAACATAATCATGCAGTAGTGGAATTGGTAGACTGGATGCATTGGAAACCATGTTGAAATGAATCTAAGAGATTCAGGTACTCATAAAAATATAATCTTTTTAAGTGGTATTTCATTAAGCGCCTCCTATCTTCGAATTTGAATAAAACAAAGTGTGTGCGAGATAACATCGAAATTTTTCATTCGTTTCAAAGATCTATTGATTCCATTATGTGTGGAACATAACATCATTATAATTTCGGCCATGGCTTCTCTGGGTGGAACGCGTCTAAAACCTCCAATTTTCCATAACTGTGGTGCATAAATCAGACTGAATTTGACCGATGACATAGGTTATGTTCGCTTTGAGGACCGCTGTGGCTTATTCGCATGCACCTGCGACTTAAGAAACCCCTATAAGAAAAAGTCTAACGGGCATGGTCATCTCACGTTCCACGTGAGATGACCATGCCCGTGCAGAATATCCTATGTGGCATGAGCTGGGTGGCACATAGCGCCGTCCTGTTGAAACCACATGTCGGTGTCCAGATCATCCAATTCAGGCCAAAAGAAGTTGGTAATCATCGACCTATAGTGCTCGCCGTTGACAGTGATGGCCTGGCCAACGTTGTTCTCGAAGAAATATGGACCGATAACGCCGCCATCCCAAAATCCACACCAAACAGTGACTATTTTGGGATGCATTGGACGCTCTTGGATCTCATGTGGGTTGATATCATCCCAGTGGAGTCAAATTTATCCACCACATTACAAATCCTCCTCTAGTTATTACGATTATGGCGTCCGTAAAATGGCGAAGCGAGCAGTATGTTGCCCGAACAGAATGGCGTAGCGCGCGGTATGTTGCTCGAACAGAACACCCATTTTGATAGAACAATTTTATTATTTGCGCATGTTGTTTAATGCTATATCCGTTCATGGTGATTTGGCAAAACAGACTGAATGAATGACAATTAATTTGACAGATGTAGCTTCAAAAAGATGGCCGTTATCAATTTTCAAAATTCGGAAGTCCCTGTTGGAAGACCCTTTACTATATAAACAGATTTTTCTATAATTACTTTTTTTTTCACGACCTTTTGTTTTTATACAGATATAGATAACTTCAAGAAATATACATAGTTTCCAGATATGAATGCTTCATCAATTATGCCTTCGTATAGTGAAATCTTAGCTCAAAAGCGAAAGAATTCCCATAAAGTTACAATTTTGATATTTGCTGAATGATCTATCAAGGAACTGTTAAAGCATTTATTCGAATTGGCAACACCTGTTAGTTTAAATAACAAAGGGTTAGTTACAATAATGTAATGTTCAAAACAATTAGAGACATTAAAACAATTGTTCAAATTAAATCATTCCAGTCGTTAGTACATTTCATCCACAAAAAACGAAATCTAATCATGCACATAATAATCCTACATCCATGATCAAACGGAAATGATGAAATTAATAGAAAAACAACTTGAAAATGGGCATCATTTTGACTAACCAAAAGATTGAAATTATTTATGATTGGGATTTCAGAGAGACTTATTAGAAAAACCAAAAAATGTATGCATTGTAAAAAATCATTAATAGTATGTTTTCGAACGGTATTGAATTGATTAAAGAAAAGAAAAAAATATTTCAGTCAATAAATACCTCTTCCTTATGGGATACTTCATTTATTGTCTGATGTGCACCTTCTCCAACGATATCTGTCATACTCTTTATAACCATTTGGGCTTGAATGGCGTCTTGCTCCAGAGATTTCAATCTTGCGGCACGCCAAGCAGCTCTCTTCTCAGCTCGTAGGGCCCTCTCTTCAGCAGGAGATAAAGGGTTGTCATCATCATCAGTTTGTAGCCCCTCTTCTCGCATCATTTCTTTGAGTCGTTTTTCAGCCTTCGCTGTGCGTACTATGCCAATAGTACTAGAAGGTCTGAGCAGATAGGAAATCAATGTATTTTTTAAGTCAATTTGAAGGTTGATGACATATATTTATTATACTTTTGTATTCAGGAGAACAACAAAGCAACTTTAATACGATAGAACTTGTTATGATTATTAGGAATACTTCAATATGGAAAAATTTAAAGAATATACAATTTTTTCTACTGGAGATGGTATACCAATAATCACATGATTTACTCATTACAGAATGAGAGATTCAACTCAGGAACATGAACAATTTTCATTGGAAAAAATGTCAAACTATTCTGAAATAAATGATAGGAAAAACATACTAGCCAGAAACGAATGAGTTTTTTAACTTCCAAATCGAGTCGAACATCAACATTTCTTTCCATATAATCATAAATACTTCTATTACCACAAACTAATATTTTAGTTACTTTTTTCAAGTTAATCCAATTATTCTAGATGACATTGAAACCCAGAAGCATTGCATCCATGATCTAATGCTAGATGATGTTGGTTCCAACTGCTATAAATCTTTTCGGTGCCATAAGCTAAGTCATCATTCAAAATCATTCTGTCTTAAATAGAACAAACAACCGTGAGTAAGCTGTAGCTATGACGAATCTACTTATGAAGAAACCATCTATCGAATTAGCAGAAACTAAACATACGAATATCAAAGATAAGCGAGGATTCCAATGGCGATCCATTGCAAAGCCAAGCTTCGATCTTGACCATCAAATGAGGTTCGCCGTTTCTCTCTGCAACTTCCACTACGAAAAAAACTAGGTAATAAGGATACCAGAATTCAAAGGGTGGTATATTCTAGTTGCCCTTGAAATGAAAGCCCTAGAAATCAGAAAGCAAACTATATTGAGCAGTCAAAGTTGAATCTTGGTTTTCCAACAGACCGCCGTTAGGACCCCCATTCATCTTATCGTGGTTTGAGTTTTCTATCGATCTCACACATGACATATTTTTAAGGAGAGTCGCTATCACATGTTTCTAGAAATATATGCAGTCAAGCAGCCTGACTGCATGTACTTCTAGAAAAATGTGGATTTTTTTCCGATGGCATTTTGGGAAAGATTGTCGGTTTCAAAGATTGGTCAAACCATCAACGTCGACATAAATATTTGGAAAGCAAACTTTGATGTTACATCAATAGGTGGTTCCATTTATGTATCGCTGGCATTTACGCAGTGATTTTTATCAATTACTCGTCTTGGTGGAGACGAAAAGTCTTCTGACAGATATCAATGACAAAATTATCAACATATTTTTCATACCATTTGGATTTTGTTGAAATTCAGAACGAGTTGGTTTTAAAAACTCAGAAAGAATGTTGGAAGATCTAAAAACTTGACAAAAAATCATATTTTAAAATAATTAACAAAACAATAGACATCAGAGAAAAAATTGATTCATTAGAATCAAAGTTATGAAAACAGAGACAATGAAAAAAATGAAAAACCAAAAAAAAATCGATGAAAATTTCTGAAAACCTACCACCAAAATTAATTGAAATGTGGCTTGAAGTTTATCTCAGTTTTCCTACGCTTATAGACTGTATTTGTAAGCAGATCGACAAAGTTTAAGACACTATACACAATGTTCTAGGGGCACAAAAATAGAATCAAATTACCTATACCAAATTTGTCTTTTGTGAAGAATTTATTTATTTATAATGGATGTAAAATGTTTAATCATTTACCTAATAATATAAGGAACACAATAACAATAATTTTAAGAAGGCTGTTCAATTTTTATATAATGAAACACCTTAATATAGTCTGGAGGAGTTTTTAATTGATAATTTTTATTGAAAATTTATAATCTGGCCAAATTTCACTTTTATATTTTTATTTAATTTTGTGAATTTTCTGTGTACACTTTTAACTATTTTTACTATTTATCTAATGTGTCTTGTTTATATTTTAACTTATGCATGTTATATATTATTTATTAGTTTTATAATTGTAACTGCTTTGTCTATGAGAATTATTTTCTTCATGTCTATAGAGTATATTTTCCCCCCTCTCCCCTATATCTTTTGGATGAAAATAGTTCTGGACAAAGAAGGCATAATAAGTTTATATCATTAGCCTATAGTCATTCATCAAATAAATATTTGATGCAGAGTACAGGGAGTCTCGCAAACCCTCGTTCAATTTTCAATGTAAAATGTGTTACTTCAATAAGGTGAATGAAAACACTTTTTTTGTCTAATTTCCACTACGTTTATTTATTCTTACGATCGGTTTCTGCGTTAAGCCCATTATCAAATATAACTAACTAACTTACTTTCTGGAGTGTGCACACGAATTATATGGGGTTACAGGTAGTCTGGGAGGCTATGTATTGATTGAATAGGGGTACCAACTATGAAATTATAGAGATTACCGGGGTTGCCAAATTCCTAAATTCAAGAGTGGAGACCAACATAGATCGAATTACTCGTTTATTCCCTTTATAAAGGGAAGACAATGAATTGGTTGGAAGCCATGGAAATTAATAAATCAATAAAAAACCAAAAATATATACCCCTGTGATTTACTTCTGCCTTTACATTTCAGTTGATTATAGTTATTTGTTGAAAGTTCTCTTTTCATTGAAAAGGACACAATGTTTATTTTACCCCATACACACCTCATTTATCAAATTTTGATTGTTGATTCTGTCTCCGAATTTTTTCATTGGCTTTTAAAACGAACCAAACCCGTTGAGATTTCGATCCAATAACTTGAACATAGTTCGATGTGGTTGCCGTTTTTCGGGAGTTTGAATTTATTTCCGATGTCCTAACACTGTTTCTATCATATTTGTAATAAATTTGTATCGAATCTCTTTTTTTATTCATTCGTGAAAGCCATTTTTCGACAAAAATTCAATGACTTGTAGAATAACAAAATGTCATTGAGCGTAACAAATTGAAAGTCAAATTTAGAAATATCAAGTCAAAGCCTATTATGATAAGAATTAATTTTTTTCAATATCTCCAATTTTTCGAAAAAGAATGATAACTTATGATACATCATTGAAAAGGTAAAATCTGGTTCTATTCAAAACAGAAAGAATCCAATGTAGCGCCCATGAGGAAAAATAAAGTTGATGATGGTGGCCGGAAGACGAAACGTCGAATAGCAAATCTGCAAACACCATTATATGTAGCAGGAAAAAAGTGGCAATGTGGAAGCGCAATTTATTTTCGAATCCTTCTGAAAATAAAGCCAGAAAAAATAAAAACCATTTTCCGAAATTTCTGTTTTTTCCGGATATACTCGGAATTCAGAACTTTCTCAACGGCATATTGTTAGTCAGGTAAATGCGCAATTTTGCCCTCATAGTTTCCGAGATCCCAATGGTGAGGATCGAATTTGCAACACCCTGTATGCTGCTATCGCGGACTTTTATTTAGAACTGTTAAAAAATAAACATATTAAACATCACAACTTAAACATTTATAATAATAGTAGGCTAGGATATCGAAAGTGAAATACACAACATTTCATTCTCGAAGTTGTTGAAGATAATAAATAAATAAATGAAGAATTGATAGTTTTAGAGAGGGATTAGTATACTGTTGATGGACGATTGACACACATTTTCTTTTGATACATTATTTTCAGTATCATTTCGGGGGGTCGTAAATATATTACGTAACGCTCCTAGTGAAAGAGGGAGTCTGTATTACAGACTTGACTAGAGATGCAGATTTTTATATACATTGAAAAATACTCCATGTATTTCAATATTCAAATGCATCCGAATCCAATTCACTGGTATCTCTTTTTCGCATTGTTCACCATCGCTGTTGGAATCACTACACTGGAAAAAGACTGCGTTGTTATCACACCCGTTATTACTATTAGTACTTGTCCAAGGACGCCACATATTAAACAGATAACAAAAATTTCAGGTAATTATAACTGCCAATATCGAATTCGAACACTCAAATCACTGAAAATTCATGAGACGACCGACAATAACCATACTCGCATTCACCGATTTCTATTCGTCACTGTAATTTTCAAATTTAATTTTACGACTCTACAGCCAATCATAAAACTCGTATACAATGCGAACCGCCAATTCTAGAGTCTACGTACACTAGTTAGCAGACGGTTCATTTTTCTTTATTGTTTTTTATGGCCTTTGATAAAGCCGACACTCTTTTAAAGCGCACAATATCAATTACCGGGACTATACGAGTTTGTCGATTCACTTGGTTACTAAGTTTGGAAGTAAATATTCCTAGAAATTACTGTTTTCAATAACATATCTTCAAAAGTCGATTATTTGAAAGTTTTAGATATTTCTTTTAGGTAGTCAGAGTTTAAAGTTGACATTGATATAAAAATTTTTTGATTCGTCATTGAAAGGCAACTTGTGACAATAGATTTGTTAATTTGTTATCACTGAAAGTAACATTCCTTATCGTCTCTTTCCGTTGATCATTCACTTGTAGAGCGCCTGGTTGAATGAATTATATCATCAAGGACTTTCGCATCTAGGATTCTACGTTTTTGAATAGGGGTTTTCTTTGTGGTAGAAATTAAAAGAAATATTGTTTAACGATTCCTTCACTATTGTTTTTTTTTGCAGACGCTCAACCAGTCCATTCACCACATCAAAAAGTACCCTTTCCCAAAACCCTTTTCCACTTGTATCCTTCGAGGCAACCTCTCCATTCCCTGAGGCACTATTCCACTAACCAAAACATCCCAGAAGAATTGACCCACATCGATGAAGAAGGGAAAGCCAAGATGGTGGACGTGGCCGATAAGCCAATCACCAAGCGCTCTGCCACAGCAGCAGCCACAGTACAGGTCGGATTCCAAATAACAACACTCATATACGAAAATTCCATCAAAAAAGGCGATGTTCTCACCATGGCCGAAATAGCAGGGCTAATAGGCGCGAAGAAGACTTCTGAAATCATCCCTTTATGTCATAACATCTCCCTCTCTAGCATCAAAATCAAAGCTCACTTGGATGTGAAGAAACAAGCCGTTGAGATAGAAGCCACAGTGGACTGTGAAGGAAAAACCGGCGTGGAAATGGAGGCGCTTACGGCTGTTAGCGTGGCTGCTTTGACAGTCTACGACATGTGTAAAGCGGTAAGCAAGGCCATCGTTATAAGCGATATTCGTTTGATAAGCAAGACTGGCGGTAAAAGCGGAGATTACGCTCCGGAGGAGATCGTACTGAGGGATTATAAGCGGGGGCCTACTACCAATAGGTTTCCTCCCGTGGTAGGTGTCTTTTAATGGTTTTTTCCGCGAAAGGGACGGGTTGAATGGTAACGGCATTTAATCTATATTTTTCCACTGTAATTGTAATCTGTGATTATTCAACTTTTTTTATGTCAGTTATAAAAATGTAAGATTAACTCCAGGCGAATAATTTTAAGAATATGTATTTTTTCTGTTAAACGCACATTGTCCTTATTGATGCTATCTGATTGTTGAATTAATATTAGTCATGTAAAACCTTGTTGATATGTTGAGAACTTAAAAAAGTGTTTGTTATAAATCCTAATATGGAATCGTTACTTACTTTAGATTCCTTAATCAAAAATTATTCGCTAGTTGTGCCATTTTCAAGTCTATTTTATCTAGTCTAAATGTAACAAAAAAAATCGTGAAAAGAACCAAGCAAGCATGAAGGGCAAGAGGGTTGCTAAATCATTTACTGCACTGAAAAGACAGATACCTATATGTTAACAGCAAGTATGTTCCTTCCCCAAACAACACTAAGACCTGGAGGTTGGTAGTCCTGCTTCAAAATGAAAACATGTCTTTTATCTGATGAAACTACAACATTCCACATATACGGCCACATATGCAATGAATTGTGAGCCTGTATACGTGGTACATTGACAGCTGACACGTTTTCGTTGGGAAGCAGAACTACCAACCTCCAAAAAAAAATTAACTGCAAATCTAAAACATACTACTGACTTGTGATACATTCGATATGGATATTTCCGCCCTAATTTGGGGCTAAAGAGACAATTTTTCCTGAAAACATCAATATTCAATTCAATTTATAGGTCATGTGTACTGATTGTATGTTCTGGCGAATGGAAATGACATGTCATTTGAACATTCACGAAAATATAACAAGAGGTACCTTGGTGGAAATGAAATTTACTATTGATATTGATGATACGGAAGTTTTGTTGCAAATAGAAAATATAGAGCTGGCCTGTTTTATAATTTCCACATTTTCAGTGCTTTCCTGGAAATATTATTTTTTAACGGTAACCTGTTATCAATCCCAGATTAGTTCTATCTTCTTATATAACGAGTTGGATTTCAAATCCCTGACTCTTTCGTGCTCTCCGCCTGTGATATAGGCCTAGTTGAACTCCATTCAACTAGTAGCT
>WOGR01000984.1:0-21777 GCA_015342045.1 Leptinotarsa lineolata
TTCCAAGCTAAGTATTCGTGTAGTTCATTTACTCTTTTCCACAGACAAAATTATAAAATACAAGTTACTGATGAATAGAACATAATTTTATGAAGAACACTTTGAATTTATGCAGTAACTCATCAATTGAAAATTATAATTCACAGAGTTCTCCATTACACTCCATTACAAGGTCGATAAAAATAGAGAAGAGGAAAATTACATTCGGTATAACGTAACTTATGGTTGATAGAATTTCAAAATTCAATTATGTTTCAAGTTGACCAAAATTTTGAATTTTTGGTGCGGTTGACTGAATAAGAAGGGGATCTCTGTTCCTGCATCAATGGTTATGCTTTTGATGAGTACTATACGGATCATTGGGAAGTGTATAATTTTGCTTCATACAGTGTCATTTTGTATTTTCATTGAATGTCAAGTATCTTTGGAGAGATAATTTACGAAAATGTCATATGGAGAATTCCTTGTGATAGAATATGTCTGTTTATTGTTTCGACTCGGTCTTATATAGCATACTGTATATGACTTTATAATGAATCTTGATATAGTACTTCTGAATGGTGGAGTGGTAGAAAATCTTTCATCAATTTGAATTGGTATAGAATCATACGTAGCTCATTGAACGTGAAATTCATATGTTCGTCCCGATTCAGCTCACTGTCAGTCATTATTCACCGGTATAATCGAAAATTGGTTTCGTTTGTTAGTAATAATTAGATTATTGAAAGCTAGTTCATTTGATCAGTTACATCTCAATAATAGCTAATGCGTTTTGTCCACATTGACAGTAGTTTATGCTCGACCCAGTTTCTGTGTGGATAGCATAATTTGTGCCTTATCTTCGAATACGTGGATTAGTTGTTTTCTATTTCTGAAAAGGAACTTTCGGAAAATAGAATATTTCATACCAACATTGTTGTTCTGGATTTGCTTCATCATTTTATAGTGATTATTTTAGTGGTGAAATACTATGCATTGAGATTTTTGCCTCGAATAGCTCATTTATTGACACTGCTCAATATAAATATTGCTTATATTCCACACATTCCTTATCGTTGTAGGGCCCGGAATAATATATGATTCCATTCCAGTTACTTCTGTATGATAAAAAATTACACACCATCATTACTTAAGTGACCTTTCTGAGAAACGTTTACAAAGTTTCAATATATATTATGCCCCAATGAGTTGGAACTATATGCAAATCTATTTTTCTTTAGAAAAAATCTCTCATGCATAGTTCCGCAAGGACTAGAACCAAAAATACACCGTCGGTTATCAAATTCTTACATTCATACACGGAGTTTTTGTTTCAAATATGAGGTCAAGTACCTTTATTTTTGACAATATAAAACAGTTTTTTCAAAATAAGTTGGTTAGATTGAAGAAAACAAAATTCGGATTGGTGTTCCGAATCACATTCGAATATGCAATTTTATAAATTCGCAATGAGAATCAGGGTTCGTTATTTTTCACCAATTATTTTTTTTTATGAAAAAATTTGAATTTTTTTGACTGAAATGGTGGACATTCATCTGTTGAGATCGATGAAGTCATGATAATTTTTTTTCAAAATTTCCAAATCAATTTACAAGTACATTAATGAAACGATAAATTTTGAGTTCGGATTTGATATCAATCCAGTTTCATATTTGACAGGGACTTTCAAGTGTGATTACCTTTTTACAATAATTTTCGATGTTGTAATGTATTCTATTTTTGAGTCAAATTCATATCTTTCAACAAAACTCGTATACAACTGAAAAAATTTGATAACTAATGGTTGCATTTTAAGTTCAGTCCAGGAATAACTGAAATTATTAATAAAAAAGTTTTCCATATGGTTTCAACTTCCTGAGACGCACTGTATATAATACGAAAATGAACCAGAGAACAGATAGCCAAATGAAAATCTTGTGGAGTTACCGAAAATTTTCAAATTTTTGAATTTCATTTAAATTTCAATGAAAAATTACATTTTGAAGGTTGAGTTACGTTCAGCTACTTACTTATTACTCAGTTAATAAATGCTCTAACTAATTACCTATCGCTCCTATACAATAATGAAGAAACTGCTCACACATCCCGAAGCATTTCCATGCACTCTCCAACAAATCTGTGACCCAAAATCTTCTGAAGACGCTTGTTGCATTCTATAAATTATTCATTTGAGATATCCACACATGAAGAAACCAACGGTTTAGATTTCTGGAGACCATGAAAACCATTATGCCACTTTCCAATAAAAAATTTTGAAACTGTTGATATCTGTTTTATGATAAATGCAGAATGTTCTTCAATGCGATACATTTAAAATGTCATAATTGCTGCTGAAATCAGATTTGAATGCAAGAAATCTACATGAGGTACATATAACCAACAGAAAGATTCCAATAGGACTTTTTGTGACTTTCACGGTCACCAAATTCCGTTACAGTCCAGATTTTGTTCTCTTCAACAGATTGTAGTTGTTTGTGTGATTTGATTACTTTCTGAACCAAATCGAAATAATGAGAAAAAATACATGAAATGAGTAAAAATAAGTTTTTATTGCAAAAAAAGATAATAATGATGTAGGAAGTGTACTACTATAGTACTAATAGAGCCCTGTCATTTGATACCCATATTAAGGTGGTTGTGAAAAAATATGTAATCCGGCATTTTGTAGCTGCGGCCATCTTGAATTTGCATCTTTTCTACTAATCAAGCCCTGTCATTTGATACTCATATTGAGGTAGTTGTGAAAAAAGTATGTAATTCGCCATTTTGTAGTTGCTGCTATCTTAGATTAACAATAATACAGGGTTAATCAAATTGTATTGTCATTGTGTACCGAATATCAGATCCATCTGTCAATAGGAAGGGGTCAAACTCCAATTACTAGATTTAATCCAAACCAATAAATAAACTAACAGGCACGCTAAATAAAACCGTTCATTTAAAATAAGAAATACTCGATAAATTGGAAGATGACTTCGACAGCAATAAACACATGTCGATACAGTAATGATTTTATGTGGTAGATAATATCAAAATTAATAATAGCACTGTATTCTTCAAACCTATGGATATGAATAAACATAAAATTGTTTCAATTGTGTTAGCGTCTCCACCAACAGTGTTTTTATTGGCTTGTAGTTTTTGTGTGTTTATTTGGAACTATTCAAACATTTTGAATAGTAACTCCTCCATGCCCCTAAGATGAGATTCATTGAAAAATATTTTGAGAATTCTTCAATGTGCATCAGACATAAGGTATTACTTATTGAGATTTTCTAGTGGAATAGTCCATTCTGAGACACTACGTATCAATACCCGACATTTCAGTTCATATTCTGAGTTATATTGAATGTTGCCAGTGAAATATTCAACCAGCTAACTGTGAGTCACATCAAACTATTTGTATTGTTTTTTCACAAGAAAATCAACGCCCGCTCGTGTCCTGAATGAAAAATAACGGGTTCGACTATCTGTGAAAAATTGCCACGAAGACAATGAGTGATAGCCACTTTGTCGTAATTGATGTGTTTTTGGTAGTATTTGTTCCTCTGCTGGAAACATCAATTTGTCCTTTCATTCATCAATGCTTTGGAAAAGAAACTAACTGAGTGCTTCAAATCGAACTCGATATTTCTAAAGGAAACATTGGATGATACATATGTTGAACTATAAATAGGTTATTTATATATATAAATGCCTGAACCAAAACACTTTTTTGTCTAATTTTCACTACGTTTATTTATTCTCACGTCTAGTTTCGGGGGTTTAACCCATTCTCGAGTGAAAACTAATTTTTTGGAGAATGCACCCGGGTTATATGGGGTTACAGGTAGGCTAGGTAGTGAATGAATAGGGTACCAACTATGAAATCATAGAGATTATCGGGGTTGCCAAACTCATAAATTCAAGAGTGGAGACCTACATGAATCGAGTTGCTCGTTAAGGGGTATATATTTCGGGTTTTTCATTGATTTATCAATTTCCATGGCTTCCAACAAATTCATTTTTTTCCCTTTATTACATGTGTGTAGAATTTTGAGATTATACTTACTCATCTTGTGTTTTGTTTTTTGAAGATGTTCATGCATTGAAGATTTTTTGTACAAACAGACTTGTTCACGAAGCCTTACGTCAAAATTTCTACCGGTTTGGCCTGTAAGGTTCCGTGAACATGTCTGTTTGGATAAAAAATCTACAATGTATGAACATATTCAAGAAAAAAAACACAAAATGAGTGAAGATAATCTTAAAACTCTACACACACGTAATAAAGGGAAAAAAATCCATTTTTTGGAAGGCATGGAAATTAATAAATCAATGAAAAACCCAAAATATATACCGCTAAATGAGCAACTCGATTTATGTAGATCTCCACTCTTGAATTTGTAAGTTTGGCAACCCTGGTAATCTCTATAATTTTATAGTTGGTACCTCTGGTCTTTCACTACCTAGCCTCCCAGTCTACTTGTAACCCCATATAACCCGAATGCACACTCCAAAAAGTTAGTTTTTACTTGAGAATGGGTTAAAACTCCGAAATCGGTCGTGAAAATAAATAAACCTAGTGGAAATTAGACAAAAAAGTGTTTTCATTCATCTTATTGAAGTAATCATGAATTCCCCAAAAATAAACAAGTCATCAATAACACAGATGCCTGAACTATATCCTGTACCAAGCTTTTTACTGTCAACCTTTTCATTTTTCTGACCTATAGAAAATATACCAGGTATACCAAAAGTTCAATTTGCTTGATATATCGATAATGTTGATATAAAATACGGATGTAAAAAGTCCTCCGCCTCTTAACTTTTGGCTGGGATGAGATATCAAAGTCGGACAAAATTAACGTAAAAATATATCCTTTTTAGTGATTTTCCATAAGGGAGGCAATATAGTTTCAGCGAAAAAATTGTTTCACATCAAACCTAACTCACAATTTCTGCTAGAAGTAATTATATGCCAGAATAAAAACATCCTGCTGTTCCTTGAGAAACGTAACAGAATATTTACGATAATAATTGTTTAAAATTCCAACTGAAACAACTATAAAGAAAACACACCCTAAAGCTTGTATTAAGTTTGTCTCATCGTGAAATAATTTATTTTCAGTGCTGAAAGTATCTCATTCATAGGTATTATTTCAGGAATTATCAATGTTTCAGCTGATAATGGAAGCTCTGTTATATTTTTCCAAATGCTATGAATATTTGTGATCATTTTTCCACTCACGATCATAGCTTATTTTTGAATCACTGAGAAAAATATTCTGAAATATTCTACTTTAGCAACTCCACATTGTATTCAACTTTAGTAATATAAGGTTCTTTCAAAAATTTTGTCCGTTCAGATGTCATGTGTTTTTTTAGTTCTGTATCTCAATAAATATTGTTTCTACTGATCGATAGAGAATTTTGTACTTTGTATATTAATTTTTTCTGAATTTTGATGCCTCATTTCAGTTTATGACTATATGATGTAGTTGAGCGATTTCAAGCCAATTTTTTTCTCTACGAATTCGAATTGAACCAAAGGGCAGCCTAAACACTCGGAAAAATCAACCAGGTATTTGACAATGAACGCAGTGTTAGACATTGATTTAAGAAATACAGTAGCGGAGATTTCAGCCTCAAATACGAGCCCCAAAGTGGTCGACCTATAGTAATCCAGGACGAGAATTTAGGGACCCTGGTAGAGACTGACCAATCAGAAACGGTGCGTGATATGGCGGAAGAACTGGGTATCAGCTCCCAGGTAAGGTCAAAAAGCTCAAAAAGTGGGTACCCCACTATTCGAAAGATCGACAAAAATTGACACGTTTGGAAGTCTGTTCTTCTTTGCTTTCGCGCAACTGAAACTATTGTTTTTTGAATAGGATCGTCATGTGTAACGAAAAGTTGCTATTCTACAACAGGAGATATTCAGGACTGTGGCTGAATACTGATATGTCACCCAGGCAATTCCCACAGGCGAAAATCCACCAAAAAAGGTGATCAACGACCTTTTTCAACCGGGCCGAACCATCACAGTCGACGAAATATACCTACCGAAAATTGCGTCAGCAGCAGCCGGCACTGGTCAACAGAAGAGGTTCGATCTTACTTCACGACAACGCCTGTCCGCACGTTTTACAAATAACCGTCTGAAAATAGAACGAATTGGCCATCCATGTTCTGCCTTACCCACCAAACTCTCCGTACCTCCGACTACTGTCTTTCCAAGCACTTCTATAACTTTCTCATCGGTAGAACTTTTGCCAATCAGGATCAGGAAAAAACGACCTTCGTCGACTTCATCGAGTCCCGAGCACGCATTTTTCATGCTGACGAAATTAATCGATTCGTGTTATGTTAGCAAAACTACCCTGATTCAAATGGAGTGCATTTTGAAGTAGACTCATATAAAAACGGACAAAACTTTTGAAACAACCTCACACCATCTTATACCAGTTTATAAAGATGGTTGCATCGTATTTTTGTGAACCCGTATTGTGTTCTGCATTTTTTGATGTCCTCGATCATAGTAGGTCAAAATTGTGGTCACAATATTCCAGTAATTACTTATTATTCAATATTATCTATTATATATGAAATGAGTGATGATTTATATGACTTCTCATATATCATGTAAATTATCTGACATATAGATCAAGAAGTTTTGGGGTTATGCGGGCCACGTTTTAGAATGGTCGCAATATCAACCTACACTACATTAAAAAAAATTAGGTTGAATATTTGGAAAAACAATAGCCGAAGCTCTTTTCACATTTATTCAAAGATTTCGATAAATTCCATTACAGTTTTTGTATAAAGATGGAGAAGTAGAAGACCTTTCTCTCCCAAAAATTAATCTCTTCTAAAAATTATCCCTTTCAATTAAAACGAGATTCCTATGGCTGGGATCTAATCAAATGAACGAAAGAATTTTATTTACGTACTGTCATTAATGACATGGGTGGATTTAACCCATTCCGTGACGAAAAATCGTAAGCTTATGAAATAATTGAGTATTTTTTCTCATAATGTTATCCGTATTTGCTACTGAAGAGCCGATAAGGCAAGTGTCTGACGGCGAAATATCGAATATCTAGCAGTGAGGATCATAGTGTTCCATGTGAGTGAAATTTCACTTCTTTCGTTAATTATATTGTGTAGTAATCCTGTGAATGATATCTGATTCGACTCTATACGAATGTTTGAAATGCAAACGAAATGGAGAAAAATGTTTTTCGTATAATTCAGCGTTCATATAAAAATATCTGTTTCGAAAGTATTTTTATTTCATGTAATTTAATGTCTATATGAAAATATAAACATTGAATTACGGCTTTTTCTTCCACTTTCCACCTGACTGAACTTTTCAATAATATCCACATAATGGACATTAAAATACCCGCTACAGGTGGAAACAATATAGTTGTTGAAGCAATTTATCGGTCTCCAGATTCAGATGCTGAAGAATTGATGAATAGAGTGAATGTATTTCTAGAAAATACCAAGAATACTGACGATATTTGTATATTTGCTGGCGATCTCAACATCAATTCATTAGATCCCGACCAAGATGTTCAAATTATCTGAATACTTTGAATGAACATGGTAACATATCCAAAATCAATAAACCGACAAGGGTCCAAGCCAACAGTCGCGCTTGTATAGATCACATATTTCTAAAATCGAGTGTTGATATTCAAGACCAAATCTGTCTGTTTAAAAATATGTCTCTTTGAAATCTGTTTTTCCGTTAATCAGCTGTCGCCCCAATACGAAGGACAACTCTCAGAGGTTGAGAAACTTGTGCTAGCTAAGGACTAACGAGGTCTTATCTTTTAACGTGTGATTCCTAACACAGTTGCAGAATCACCCCAACTTCAACCAGATACATTCTCTCGAGAAGAATATCTGGTCGAGGCTGGAATCGAACCCAGGACCTTCCGATCGTGAGTCGGGCGCACTACCACCACGCCAATTCAACATATAAATTTCAATAATCCTAGGAACATCGATAACAGACCACTATACAATTATTTTTCAAATCATGTTCGTAACAATAACAAAATAATGAAATAATCAAATTCATTAATGGAAAAAACCTCAAGCATACGTTCAATAGTACAAACTGGGACCCGGTATTCTTTTCAAATGACTCGGATGCTGCGACATATATATTTATTGATATCATTTCTGATTCGGTAAATGCATACACCGATAGAGAAAAGTCAGTATGAGACATTAAAAATTGCACCTTGGATTACTGATGGTTTACTGAACTCTATGAATGAAAAACTACAATGAGAAAAGCTCTTATAAGATAACCTAATAATACTGAACTCATATTTGAATTCAAGATATATAGGAATAGACTAAACACTATCATAAATGAAACTGATTCCAAATATTATAAAGATCAAATAGAACGAAACAATCATGATATAAAAAAAATATGGGAGGTAGTACAAGAAATTAGCAAAACTAAAAAAATACAAAAATCTATTGAATCCGTTATTGACGAGAGTGGACGAGTGCTGACAGACAGAATAGATATATAGCCAACGAATTCAATTCCAAATTTTCAGGAATGGGTAGGACGATGGCGAACAAAATCAAGAAAGATCCAAATTTTATCTTAAAACGAATAACCATGCCGAATTCCTTAGTTTTCACTCCGGTAGACTCAGCTGAACTCCAGATCATAATAGGAGAACTGTAGGCAATAGGCATTAACAACCTCAGATCTAGAATAATCAGCAGTATATGCAGTCATATTGTAAACTCTTTGAAGCATATTATAAATAAATGTATTGAACAAGGTACATTTCCGTCAGCCTTTAAGAACTCAGTAATAATTTCCGTACATAAAAAAGAGATACTCAAGAAATGAGTAATTATCGTCCCATTAACCCACCTCTCGAAAATATTTGAAAAAGTAATGAAAACAGATTAGTCTCTTTCCTCAACGACTACAAAATCTTACAAGAACATTAATTTGGCTTCAGGGAGAAGACATCAACTGACGACGCAATAATTGCTTTAACAAAAAAGATAACAGCCCTCAATGAGAGCAGTCCTTGTCTATGTATATTTGTAGACTTGTCGAAAGCTGTCGACACTGTTATTCACTGGAAGATATTGGTGACAGAGGAATCTGCTTGCAGCTCTTCAAGAGTTATTTGAATAATGGAACTCAGTATGTAAATGTTGATGGTGTACGCAGTGACGTAGGGACGATTATGGAATACCACAAGGTACAGTCCTACGGCCTATACTACGGGAATATAATTGGATTCGCTGATGACACAGCTATATTATATATGTCTGGTAATTGAAAGAATCTGAAACATGAAACTGAACACGATTTCGAAATCATAAAAAAATGGTTTGAGCACAAACTACTTAAAATCCGTTTAGCTCCACATCTCCACAAAACATATTTATTGGAAAAACTGAGAACTATTCTATTAAAATTCTGAAAACTCAAAGAAATCGTACCTGCATGCCTGATGAGAACGCTATACCATACATTACTAGAAAGTCATCTACGCTACGGTATTCTAGCATGTGATGGAGCTCTGAGGACGCACATAAACCAACTAGAAATAATACAGAGGAGATTCATGAGGCTGATATACCCTAAAAATCTCAGATATTCGAAAGTGTTTATTTTTATGATTTTTTTCTGTCACATCAGCTGATGACTAATAATATCACAATGAAACTAGCGATTCCTCATTTTGTCGAGCGATAATTTTAATTTTTGCGATAATTCCGAAGATATCAGTTCGGATTGTATCGTTTGAAGGAGTATAATAATGAGCACAGATAACTCACATGTTCAATTTAATAAGGATTAATATCGCATCCGTCTTAATGAGTTTCCAATTATCACCACTTCTTTCCGATACCAAAACCAATATAATAGTCAAACCATCATTTTACTTCTGATCGTAAAACATTCGTAAAACAAAATTTCACATAATTGATAATTATCACGAGAGTTATTATCTCTTTCAAAATAATCTCAACATGAATAATTGAACAGAAATATAAAATAATTACGGCAGAACGAAAGTCCAATTTTTGAGATGGCAAGATGTCAGAAAGTGTAGGTGTGGGATTGCGTGAGAGAAAAGAATCGTTCAGTTTCAGGTTTCAACCGATATTTGCTGTTAAGTACCCGTTTCATGTCAATTGAACTCAATTTTCTCTCCTTTGTGCCCCATTTCTTCTACCTGGCATCTGAATTGCAACACGTCGATAAAGATTAAGGGAACTTGCTGATAAAAAATTTAGTAATCAATGGGAAATGTTCCGTTGGAAATATTCGGTGGGTAGGTACAAAATTAACTAATGAAATTAACTTGGATAGTAATATTGGCCTCTTTTTCTTCTTACTATTATACAATATGACATATTTCGAATAAGGAGAACATATTCAGATTCGATTATTTTACAGCTATTGAATTTTATTGGTCACATTTTTCAAGATATCAAGCTGAAATTTGATCTCAGTATCGTCTTTGCTATTTGATGCCATTTTCCAAATATACAACAAAATAATCAACTGGAACTGAAATCAAATTAACTGAAAGAACAATTTTTCAGGCCAGTCTCGACTTACCTACATTGTGGGTTAATGGACTGACACCTATCAGAAAACAACTACTCCCCTGGCTAATGCCACGAAGGGCGTTGGATTATATCCAACAGGTGTCGGTGCAAAAATTTTCACAGAATTATTTCTTACACATGCTTTTGCCGATACAACTGCTGAATTAAATTTTCAATTATAGGAACGAGCACACTTGCAGACCGGTTTGGGAATATTCGGCCCCTCGTCAGTTCATTGTAGTGGCCATCATCAACCCAAAGTTGATGATATTCCATAATTGAAAATCGAATTCTCTTCAGAGTATCATTCCTTGAACCAGGCTGAAGCGAACGACAAACAACAAATCTGTCATTGCTTCATCTGGTGAACAAGATACTCATCAACCGCATATCTCGACTCACCTACACTGTAGGTTAATGGACCGATACCTATCAGAAAAAAAAATGACTCCCCTGGCTAATACCACGAAGGGCGTTGAATTATATTCGACTTGAAACTGGCCTGAACAGATTGTTTTTTCAGTTAATTTGATTAACAGTCAGTCTTCAAGTATGCCCACTGAATATGTGTGAAGGTTTCTTTCCTTATGAGAGGAATTGGGCAAATTTTGTATATGCGGTTGGTTAGCACCTTGTTCACCAGATGGAGCTATGACAAATTTGTTGCTTGTCGTTCGCTTCAGCTTGGTTAGAGAAATGATACTCTGAAAGGAACTCGTTTTTTAATTATGGAATATCATCAACTTTGGGTTGATGATGGCCACTACCTTGTACTGACGAGAGGCCAAATAGCCCGACACCAGTCTGCAAGTGTGCCCGTTCCTATAATTGAAAGTTGAGTTCAGCAGTTGTATCGCCAACAGCATATGCAGGAAACACTTCTGTGAAGATTTCTGCACTGACACCTGTTGGATATAATCCAACGCTCTTCGTGGTATCAGCCAAGGGAATAGTTGTTTTCTGATAGGTGTCAGTTCATTAACCTATAGTATAGGTGAGTCAAGACTGGCCTAAACAAATTTTTCTTTAAGTTAATTTGATTTACAGCCAGTTTTCGAGTATGCCTACTGAATATATGTGAAGGAACTGAGATCGTCTAACCTAATCACTTTTATTCTATACAAAATGCTAAATTATGATAAGGTGGATATCGGCATTACACCATTTCAGAATTTATATGCAGCCCATAGTACACAAATCTTTTTCGATAGAATTTTCTGACAATTTTCGCTATGGACCGATATGTTGTCTCTAAACTGAAACTACATCCTGACGCTTCACTTGAAGCCATGTAAATACGTGTTAAAGTATGGCAAGTAAACTGGATGCAGGTAATAATTAAGGACTCTTTCGTCTAGTAAATTGGATGTCAACCTGCTACACTGAAACTTCGAACTTTCTCTTTTTGTTATTTTTGTATTTCCTCCAATGAAGACCATCATCATTATGTAGTCTCCACACAAAATTATTGATGAATGAAATAAATTTATGAATTCAATACTTGAGACAATATTCGATGAAGCTAGCGAAATTGTGTGTCCTGATATTGTTAAGTCCGGTTTGATAACATTCACTTCCGTAAAAAACTGATGACCTCAAGCAGAAGTTTTCTGTAGATCCAAATTGATCCACATTGCAGCAAGGGGCGTCTAAATGCCCCTGTCGGGGTAAGACCCTTCATAAATGATGGCTCCGATCTAAGGTGTCTGAATTCGTAGCGAAAGGATGTATGATTCTGAACCCACTCAGTGTCACTAACGGAACCTTTGAAATACTGAGCTCAAGTTTTTCGTGGGAAGCCTAGTTACGGGATCTGTCATGATAGACTTACTTTTCCTAGCTACTCGTTTATGGATCATGAAGTAACTCAACAACCTTCAGTCGACAGAACGCCGATTGAAAGACCCCAACTGCTTTCCCTGTAACGTGGAATCAAGATGAAGAACTTCTCAGCTCTCCAACAGTTGATCCTGTTAACACACCTAGGAGGTCAGGTGGTGCAACCAGAAAACGGCTCATGACCTTCTCGGGTGAACGAATGTATGTGCCTTGCACCTTATTTTTGGAGAGCAGGAGCAGAATCTAAATCAGGAAAGAAAACGCTCGCGCTCAAATGACAGGTGGACAAGCGCCACATTGCTGTATATGATCTATCATCATATCTAGCTAACTTCCAATGCTCTCGTGGAAATGTTGTTGTGGTCAAGATAGGAATCTTGCACCTTGAAAATCCGACAACCATCGATCAATCAACTGAAATCACTTCAACATGCTGTTACTGCTGTTGTTAGAGGTTTTTCCAGAAGATGATTCTCAGTTTTATTCCCAGAGCTGCACATTCCAGCCTACAGTCTCACAGTTGTGTTGCTAATCTACCTGACAGAGGTAATTGCGGACTGGCTTGTTAATCAGGTCCACACTAGGTTGGGAAAACTATAATGATCTGTCAACACAGAAATGGATTATTCATCATAAAAAAACAGGTCCTAGTAGTAGAGCCCATACTCTGTGTCTGCCCATCCGCGGAGTAGATCATGTTTACAGCATTTGGTAGAGCCTCACTTTCGAAGTTGCCCTGCAATATTATTCATCAAATAAAGATAATCGTTTTCGCTGAAGAATTGGATTTATTTGGTTGAATTTGAACAGGCGTGAGCCACAATTAACTATTACGCGTTGCAACCAGTGGCTATAATAGACCTACCCACCTTATTGAGGTATGAAACTTCCTGTTGATGCCAAAAATGTGCAACAAAAATTGATGCTAGGGGATCAAAATGGGGAATAGAGACAAGTGTGAAGTTTCCGTGAAAGCAATATGTTGGATTACCTTTTTCAGTGACCATCTTGAAATCTGAAAACCTGTTTGTCCGTTAACCAACTGTCACAGCCTACGAACGACAACCCTGAAAAGTTTAAACTTGCAAGCTATAGATCACTGAGTTCTTACCTTCCAACGTGCGATTCCTAGCACGATAATTGATGTATAATGAAACAAATATGGAGATAATATGGATTTCTGGGAAACAACAACACTTGTTAGTGAAGAAATTCATGAAAGATGTATGTATGCTGGAGAATCACAAAAAAGACTTTCTAGTGAGCTGTAATATTGAAATGAGGGCGAAGGCTTCTTCCTCTACAAAGACGTCATCAGTGAGATGGGCAGAGTACACCCTCGAATATCAAAGTTTGACGAGGCTCTCCTCAATCATGAATTCGTTGTGTTTTGGCTCTGATTTTCAGCTAGTGAAGACTGCAGTAAAATACAGAGCACGAGTTTTATCGACGGTCGATGTCGAAGCTTAGCTTTGCAAGTGACCGCCTTCGGGAACCTTGTTTGACTTTGATATTCGAGGATTGAGTTACCTGTCGATCCCACAGATGGCGTCTTCGTAACGGGAGAAGCCATCGCCCTTACTCACACAGGTTTGTCCTTTAAGGAGATTTGAGTCCATTTGATGACACCTGCGGCGGGTCAAAACAGCGCTGTCTGGTTTTAGATCAATCGTTCTTGCCAATCGTTGTGCTTGGACTCTGATTTTCAGCTAGTTTTCTCGAAGCTAAAGCTGCGGTGAAAGACAGAAAACGAATCTCGTCGGTGGTCGATGTCGAAGCTTGGCTCTGCAACTGTTTCCTTGGGGAGCCTCGTCTATTTTTGATATTCGAGGATTGACTTCCTCTGGTGATCCCACAGATGGCGTTTTCGTAAGGAAAGAAGCCATCACCCTTACTTACACATGCTTGTCTTTCAAAGATAGTTGAGTCAAGCTATGCATTTGTCGTTCAGCTTAGGAACACTGATGAAACGTATTTTCAATTATAACACCCTCATGAGAGGCACGGTTAAAGGCTTTGGAGCACAACTGTTCAATTCTTCTGATTACTCTTATATTTTCCAAACATTCATTCATCATAATGCTATTTACAATACCACTGCTAATGTGGATTTTTTCGATTCATTGAAAGAGTAGTATATGAACGAGGGTCGTCTTCTGATCTTTGATAATCACCCAAGCGTCAATACATACAGAACGGACTTTGGTTTAGGAAACTTTCAAAAGAGGAGCTTCACATCTCCCGCTTCTATACGGGAGCGATTATCACTTCTACCTACCAACCATTCACACTGGAAGTCTTTTTAGATCCTGGTCCCTGGAGCTCAGTCGTAGGATGGATTGCACGCGAGCTGTTACTATATACCTTCTTCACGGTCGCCACAAACTTCGACGACAGAAACGCCAACGATCAAGAATGTTTGGACACATCCAATCAAACAAAAACGCGATGAAGCGAGAGTTTTTGTCACGCTTCACTCAGAACTCACATGGGATAAAAAAAAAAATTCTTCAATTATTCCAATTATTCAGCCTTTGCAATTCCAGCGACATGATTGTGCCAAGACATATTGGTGTCCATTTTAACCCCCAACAAATTTATCGAAGCGAAAAGAGAAATTGTTTGTCCTTTTATTATTATATCTGATTCGGAGACATTCATCTTTCTGAAGAAAACCGATGACCGAGTTTATGTGGCATTGAATTGAACCTGGTTATTTTCACCCTAATTCTCAATCACTTCTAGATCCTCATTAAGATATGCAACTTGCTGCTGCCGGTGACATACGATAGGAGGTCGCCTGTTGATCTTTGTTTCCGAAAGCCATATTGATGATTACTCAAGAGGTTGAAGCCTTCCAAATATTTGAGAATATGTTAGTTTACGGCTTTCTCCATGATTTTTGATATCACTGATTGATATTTTTCTCTCTAATTTGTTATAGAGTTGCCATGATCGAACATCGGCTATGATTGATTTCAGTTTTGCTTCAGTTTGAATCCACTCTTTTTGCCAATCGTTGTTCATTTTTTATTAAAGAAATATTTTCAAATCCTCAACTTTAATCGATATGCCCTCTTCATCTGAATTTGTAATTGCTTCCTGACTGCATTATCAGCTCGTTCGTTTCCTTATATGCCTCGGGCATCAAGCAAATTGAATAAATTGCCTTTTCCTTTCAAGAAAATGAAGGGTTGACGGAATATTCTGGATGAGAGGATCTGAGGTGAGAGATTCCAAAATTACCTGAATTCAGAAGTACATTTCAATTAATTCAGGGAAATGTGAATGAAAATTTCGCTGAGACACATGAATGTTCATATCAGTGATATCACCTGTAGTGTGGTGAAGCATCATTGAAAGTGATTCATATGGTACATTGTTATTTGGGAGATGTTTCCTGTGCATGGGTATAGTCTGTACTGAAGAAGTCTTCTGAAAAGACGAAAAAACCTCTTTTCTATAAGACAGCATACAAAACGTTAGTACAAATTTATGGACACATTTTTCAAATTCGTTGAGAATAATTTCAAGCAGGATCAAAATAATATAGAAGGAATTTTGGCTAAGGATAGCTCACTTGCAACTTTTATCAAACCATGATTCGTCGTTGTCAATAACTTCATTGAAAATGGAATATGATCGTATGCATCCCTACTCATTGATGAATCATCAGAGTTAGAACTAATATCTTGGTGGAAATTTGAAAAAGGTATTGAAAATATTGTCTTCTAGCAGATATACAGAACCAAATTTTCTCATTGAAATTTATTGAAAATAAAATGAGTTTGAAGTCTGAACTCAGTGGTATGAAAATCAGGATTAGTTGTTGAGCACAGATCTCCTGCAAATGGTGAATTTTACTTCCGGGTGGAAATTGAAGATGAATAAAATAGCAAGTGTTGAGTGGTAGAGCACCTTCTGGTGAACTCCCCCTTGGGACTCCTGTGTAACAAGATGGATATCATGTAACATTTTATTTTATTTCTTTCATTGGAAGTGAAGATATTATTATTATTATTACTATTATTATTATCAATTACAATGAATGAAATACATAGAATGGAATTGTGTTGGACTCACTTTACGAAACCTGACGAACTTTCCAAATTTTTCATGAAAATTGAGAAATTTTTTCACGAACAGAATAAAAACACTAAGAGCGAATGTTGAAGACCTAAATTCAGGATAGGTATTATTTTACTTTTAGGACACTCACTAATCCTATACAAATCATTTTGTCATAAAGAAAATAAAGTCTTACTTACTTACTCACTGTTATGAATCATACTCGAAGGAAAATAACGCCGAACGCCACTGGTAGCCATGAATCAACTGTGACGTGGCTGAGAGCGTGCTCATTCCGAATGAAGTTTCGCGAATCTTCGATGTTCGCCGGTGCTTCAGATGTGACGAGAATACCGCTATCGACGCTTCGATAGGATTCCAAAAAAAAATCTACCACCTTCGATTGCCAAATATAAGTGCTGTTCACCCGCCTATCAGGACAGTCTAGTGGGAGTATAGTGCGGTACGCGGAGTGGTCTAATAAGGCGATAGACATTTGAAAAGTTGAAGTTTATAGTTAAAGTGTTTTGTGATATTGGGAGTGAAATAAAGTTAAGTTTGATTGTTATTCAGTGAAGTCAATTATAATTGAACCCATGGGAAAAAAGTAACATCACTCTCAAATATCTGAATGTTAACCAGGAGCGCGCAAGGGTAGAAACATCACGTTAGATCTGTGCTCAATTCGAGAGAAATTTAAACTTCTTCAACTGTATTGTTACTGTGGATGGTACTTTGGTATCTTATCCAACTCAGTAAGCAGCAATCGTTGAAATGGATACATTCTAGTACTCCAAGACCTAAATGGTTTTATGTCCAAAAATCTACCATAGACTTTTTGCTCCATTTTTTATGGATTACCATGGTTGATTTTCTGAAAAAAGGTAGAAAAATCACTGGATATCTTTATCAAATGATACTTTGCAAGGAAGAAAAATGAAGAGGAGACGTGGAAAATCCACAAATTTATTTTGTTTTTTGCACGGTTATGCCCATGCACACATATCACATTCTGCCAAAAAATATTTCTTGAGTTGGGGTCCAAATTACTGGAACTTGTCCCACTTCGACAGATCTGGTTTCATTCGAATATCGTGGAAAAAAGAATTGGAAGTCGTTAAATTTCTCTCAACGTAGATGTGACAGAAGTTGAATAGGGGTAGTTCACAGATTGAGATGATTTTTTCCAAAGATCAGAATCTTTGCAGGTTTTCTGTAATAAATGTATCCCTATCGAGGGGAGGCTATGTTGAATAATGAAATAATTTGACTTTTGGATTTTGTTTGTTGTTTCTATAATAGACTTCGGATCCTTCAAGACATTTTCGTATGATGGTAACAAGGATATTCAATCTGCTATTTGCCATTACCTTTTCGAATCAAAATCAGATGCAGGATGGAACGACAAGGCCAGTAGCGTGGCTAAGCTCTAGAGCAGTCAGATTAATATTGCGTCAAATAAGTTTGGTCAGAAATAATTTCAATTTATTACTCTATTTTGCCACGAATAACATGTATGATAACGAGCAGAATTCGCAAGAGTATTTCCGCCGGTGGTTATTTTAAGAAAACTTGAGAGCTATTAGTAGCAATCACAAGCAGAAATCGAGCACACCCCTAGCGATAACTCCCTACTCAGCACGCTTAACGAGTCCACCGAACGCAGGAATCTCCAAAAACGACAGCCTAACAAGTGTTCGTGGAAAAAATTGATCAAACGGAGATAACATTATTATAGTCTGATGATTAATATTTCATGTTGCACAGGGTGAACCTCGGTTGTCAAATACAGCTCATGTCATGATGACAATCATGCATTGCTCTTTGGAAAATACGTTTTATAACAAGAGTGAAAGTGTGAAAAAATATATAGTCAACTTCCTTGATTGTTCTGAATGGTGAAGATGCTCACAATCTTTATTTATTCATCATAAAATGATCTAATTTCGAGAATGTTCCAAAAATATTCGGCGATGATTTTAACAAGTATACCTGATCCAGAACAATCACAGAACTGCAACACTTTTCTCGATGCGCGTTTCACCAACCAAATTGGCATTTTCAGGGGACGGAGTTCCAGTGTTTGTAAATATTGCTTGTTTTGGATATATTCTAAATATTCACTTTCAAAAATTCTTCGAGAAAAACTGCAGTTACTCAAAATGCTGACCAGCAGATTGAATGAACTTCCTAAAAACGTTGCACTTTTTTTGAAAAATCGTTTAGCGATTCCAAAACTCATGTACGCCCTCAGATGTTACCCCATTTGGTCAAGTCAGTTAGATCTTGACGAATTCGATCATTCACTCCGTAAAACGACGGAATATGTTACAAACAATTATAACAATAATGATTCATGGCTCCAAGCAACGCTTCCTGTAAATCTTGGCGGACTAGGGCTACGTTCTGCTTCTTCCTTAGCTTTACCAGCTTTTCTGTCGTTAGTAAACAGTGTTTCTGATCTTATTGATTACATCCTTCCGTCTATATTTATCAATATCGAAGACGTTTTTTATGCTGAAGGTGAATCACTTCGACATGCCGTATTTAATATTGCTCCTCCCACAGGTAGAAAGAAAAGGGCATGGGACCGACCTCTTCTGAACATTATAAATGATGAACGTCTGAAATCTACAAGTATATACGATAAGGCTCATCTAAAAGCAGCAATGACCTAAGAATCGGATGCTTGGTTGAATACTTTACCTGTTGCATCTCTTAGAACACTATTAGACGATGAATCTTTCAGAATAGTAGTAGGACTCAGGATGGGTTTATCTATTTGTGTTTGCGGTTCTGTAGTTGATGAGAAACGAACGCATGGTTTTAGTTGCAGGAGAAGTGCAGGGCGTACATCTCGACATCACCAGGAGAACGACAAATTGAAACGGGAATTGTTCCTAACTTTCAAATTATTTGTTACGACAAACTTTGCTCAAATTGATGAAGGTGAACTGAAATGAAGTGAGATGACATTTGTGAATTAGACTACATGTTTTCCTATTTGCTTGGCGGAAAAATTGTATACTATAATTTAGCGAAGGAACTAGCGACTTAAATTCGCAATTTTGGCGGTAGCGCTGGTGATTTTTCGGGGAAAATCGTTTCATATAATAACTGAAAAGTAAATACCTATTTAATTGTATCAAAACTACGATATTGATTTCCATCGAGTATCTGCCAGTTCCATAACACAAAATTACAATTTTCAAGAGACTACCGCTCTTTATTGGCAGATCAAAATTCAACAACCATCGAACGAACTCAGAAAAATATGGTCATCTGACTATTCTCTTGAATATTCATTTTTTGAGTCTACAAAGATCTCAATGGACTTTGTATAAGTAGTAATCCACATATACGGATAATGAAGTCGTCAAAATCAACACCAGCAAGGTGCAAGCTCAAGAAATAACGTATCTTATGTTCTTGGTTTGTCTGAAAAGTTGAACTACATTGAGATCTTTCCTCAAGAGGACAAATCCTGGGAATGTCAACAGAAAACCAACGCATATGTTCACAGTTGACCTTGTTCATGTGACGGAAGTTATAATTGTGCAACATCAAGACCCTTGAGTATACGTATGACAGGAAATATCGTCAATACATCAAAAAGAGTTAACTAATTTAGTGAGCCAATAATTTTTCTGAAGAAAATTTTTCTTGCCAAGAAAGAAAATTGTTTTTTCTAAGAAGAAATTGATTCTGTTACCCATCCAACCTTTCTTCAGAACAATTGAAAAGAGTATAGGGGATAACGGAACACATTTATATGATTCACGCAAAATGGGGACAAAAATCATCACGAAAAAACTACTCAAAAAAAATTGAGAGAATTCAAAATAATTCTTCCGCCAAATAACAAATATATTTCAACCAGATTATTTCAATATATTTCAACCAATGTATCTGGATGACGTTACTGAATTTTCGGATAATATCCAGTATAAAAGAGTTTAAAAGGTATCTTCTGAGTTCATGAATTTAATTACTAGTCAATACTGGGTTTTGGCTTCACTACACTCAGATTATGTATCGATATGTATTCATGGTCTTCAAGAAACGAAGCTCCAGATATCCTTGAAGAACCAACTTTCGAAAACTCCTCCATCCACTCAACACCTTCATAAATTACAGAATGATGAAATCGTATACCTATTTTTTTCAATTATTCATGAAATCACCGCCAAGGAGAACAAAAGACAACACTCTAGTATAAACCCGATATCTTTCCCCTAAATGTCGTTAATCTTCACGTGTGAAATATCGCCTGGAATTGTTACATTTAATGACAGGATATCATGACAGATTTCAATCAACATTCACAAACATATTTTTCATTAATCTTCTTATATCAATATCTCCAGGTGACATAATTCATCATTCATTTGAAAAGAATCACTCAGTACATTATTTTCATCGGTTCACTGAATCCGAATACCCTTCTCCGTTCAATATATCACGGTAAAGTCTCCAGGGTCAATGTAATCAAGCCGTAGCAATTTTCTATTTTTAGACAAATGGGGTATATTTACATGAAAATTGGAACGTCTATCAATATGTTGTTATTTGGGTACTGAAGTTAGAATTTGTTTCGGTCTGATATTATCAATGAGAACCTTTCATGCTATACTCAGTTTTGGCATTTAAAGAATTTTCAGGAGCTACCTTTTATTTTCGTTCTGGAATAGTTCTGCTTCCACTAAAAAAAATACGTACGATATTCTGTGAAAGCTTGTCGGAGTTGGACATAACTGAACGTGCAATGAAGTTTTCAGGATAGATATAAGCTAATGCAAGATCTTGCAGGTCGAATCTTGCGAAATGAGGTTAGTAATAACCATTAGTGTACAGTATCACTCGAAAAAATGATTTGATGAAACCAGTTTGACACTATGCTACCAAAACAAAGTTTCACAGAGATTATTTTCTTTAAAGCAATAAAATGATGGAGGAATTGAAGGCTCAGTCACCAAAACAGATTGTGATTGAGTATTGACAATGTGCATAAATGCTTCTACAGAAATTCACAGATTCAATTTGATATTATGATTATGGCAGGGACTAGACCTTCAATCTACTAAGAACACTAAGAAAAATACTGTCCCAACTCAGTACTCGCTTTGCTTATTACAAGAGGATTTCATCCTAATTTCACCCAACCCTCATTAATAATAATAATGATGATAATAATAGACACTCCAGCCCTAGCGCAGTTCGAAGCTTTCAGCAGAGAGCTTCGACAGCCTGAGCTCAACGAACTGC
>WOGR01000985.1:0-15378 GCA_015342045.1 Leptinotarsa lineolata
GTTATATGAAGTACTGGTGATATTTTGACCCCATCTATACATTCCCGAGAGGAAAAGAGGAAGTCCAGGGACACCCTGTATAGTAAAACCGGAAGTCCTCGCTACACTTTTGGGGGTTATATGATACCTCTCACGAAGGTATAATTTCTATAGTCCTGAAAAAAATGAGTTTCAGCCTTATACCTCCAGTTGGAGGTGGTCCACGTGGAAGTTCTGGAAAAGTGGAAACAATAATTCGAACTATGGCTTTTATGGGTTCTATGAATTCAGATAATAATTACGACTGAGACCTTCCCCAATCAAACGCCACGACGTACGGATCATAAATTCCATTATATCGAATGTCATTTATTCTTGATCTTAGTTTGCTGCCCAATAACCAAGTAATGTGTATGGTTTGACAAAAAATGGAAGTTTTCAATACAAAAAAAGTTATTTCACAAAAGCATTCACCTCTTCAGTAAAGCATATTCAAGTTGCTATAAATTTCATTTTATCACTTATTATTTATCACCCTATGAATATATTTATATGAACTTCTGCTGGAGAATGCTGATTGTATCTTACTATAGGTACCCATGAGCACCCCATAAATTTAGCGAATTGACCAATTCAGTTGAAGAAATGAACAAGTTTTGGAAAAGTTTGCATCGAGTATATACAATTGAACTCCATGGGTTGTAGGCTAATGCTTTCTTCTAGAGAATTTAGTTTTTTAAATCGCAGGGGGATGAGAGCAGCACTGATATATTCTTATGAGAGGGTTGAATTTGTTATTCGTTAATTGACTTTGTTGAGAGTAGTTATTTCAGGAAGTATTTTTGTTCTAGTTTGTATCTGAAAGAAATTCTCACATACCTATCTTTGTGAAGAGTTCATTTTGAACTCAATAAGTTTCTTTCTTCAGAGATTCCTCGTAATTTTTTGTATACATATTGTATACACCTAAGAAATTTCCCTTTCAATTTGAACATTATATGTTGTACCACAGTCTTTTCTTTGAAATTTCCTCCGATTGATAACGTTCCAATGTGTTTCCCGAACCTCAAAACTTCGTGAATCGAAAGCAAATGCCTAACGATCCCATTTTTCTCTACTCAAAGTCCACACATCCCGGCGCTTTCTCAATTTCTACTCGAAACTGAATTTAGCAACTAAGTTTCTTTCATTCGTCTTTCGGAGACACAGTAGCGAGGATAAAAAGATGAAAGTCTATGAGGGATGCTGGAAAGTTTCACTAGATTGAACCCGGGGATAAGATACTTTTCGTTCCTTTACTTTGATTGTGCGAGCCGTTCGCGATTATCTTTATCATCGAATCGGTATGCGCCGAGACTGAATCCAGTCGATTTTGCTGGTAAATCGAATTGGAAAAGGAGTTTGCTTCAGGTGGAAACAATATTCCCTAAGACACGAGTAATATACTTATTGAATGATACTCATACGCTTGAATTGATTTCAATTTGAGATGAACTTATCCTCCTTTGAGGGAAATACTCATTGAGTATTTGAAATTCGATAAGGGAATATTACATTGGTGTTAATATTCGATTGAATTACAGCAAGAATGACTGAAGTGTCATAATATTCATTACTCAATGAGAGTTCGTAACCAAACTTACATAAATGAATTTCAGAATAATAGAAATGATACACTAGAAGTAGCGTTGGATAATATTAATACATGAGCATATTCACTGGCGTTTTTGTTTCATATTCCTGGCATTATGTCTGAGGAAAAAAAACAACTCGTGGGTACCAAATATCATCATCAAATAGAGCAAAACTTCAGTGAAGGTTTTTCTAAAGTTCTATATAGTGAAACTCTTGCAGCGCATTATATTTTTAATCGAAAATTTTGTACCCTTTCATTTCAATCAACCTTTCAGACAAGCATACTGATTCATTAGTATATAAATATTTCAAATTGAAATGTTGAAACAATAATAATTTTATATAAATAAATAAACAGGTATTTTGGATCAAATACTTGCAAACTCGGAAGCACGCCACTGCAAGTCAAAACGATCCGAACTATCATGGAATATATTGGTTACGACCCGTTTGCTTACGACTATTTGACAACTGACAATAGTTTAGGGTTCGTCTAAAGAGGAAAACTAGAGGCAGAATAAAAATAGCCAAACACTAGGACTCAACAAACAACTGAGCAAGAGAACGGACATAGATAAAAAATCAGTTTTGGGAAAATTCATCTATGGAATTGAAACATTTGGTCAACAAAAATTCTTTTAAGTGTTTTTCAGAACTGTAAATTGGAATATAAAAGTCATTTTTTTGGGTGTGTCGAATCTGTGAAAAGAACTAATTTTAGCGAAATCACTATTGAAACATCTGTTTGAAATCTGTTTTTCCGTTAATCAGCTGTCGCCCCATACGAACGACAACTCCCAAAGTTGGGAAACTTGTGCGAGCTAAGGACTAACGAGGTCTTACCTTTCAACGTGTGATTCCTAACACGGTTTATATGTTTATATAAATACTGTTACGTTTTCCCCCGTGGGTTCACCAATAATTGACTACACTCAACAATTATCAAACTCATCTTTATTTCACTATTAATATAACAAAACACTACAAGTGAAACTTCAACTATTATTCGAATGTCTATCGCCTTATTAGAGCGCTTCGCGTTCTGCACTGTCACTTTCATTGACTGAAAGGCCAGTGGTTGGTACTTATATTTGGAATGTTCCTTGGAATTCCATCGAAGCGACGGTAACGGTATTTTCGTCACATCTAGAATGGCAACGAACATCGAAGATTTGCGAAACTTTATTTGGGAGGAGCCCGCTCTTAGCCACGTCACAGTTGGTTTATGGCTACCAGTGGCGGCCGGCGTAATTTTCCTTAGGGCATGAATTATAACAATACAAACAGAACCCGGAAATAGCCAATGACGTTAACGTTGATATCTTCAGATTCCTAAAGTGATCACTGCAAGATGACATTTTTGATAAACCAGTTAAAATACGAATAATCCGCTTTTGGGCAATCTGGGCAGTCTAAAGTCTATCTCCGCATGATATGATTTTAGAAGTTGATGAATGTTCAGAACCAGTTTGAGATTTCTGAATTAATACGAGTAGCTATTCAGTTTGGATTGTAACATATGATAGTGATAACTCCATGTGAGACACTCATCTACGTGAAGACCTAAGAACTTGAGTAACAGTATCGATATTTTTATTAAATTATTATGTTTTTATAGTGTTTCTGAAATTTTGCACACCCATTGATGTATGACAATTGTTGACAGTTGGTGGGTCCACCATGAGATTGCTGTCACCTTTAGGGTTGGCTCCAAACCAGAGGACTCCTCAACGGTAAACAGTAGGGATATGAAATTTTGCACACCCATTGGGGTATGGATGACAGTTAGTGGGTTCACCATGAAATCGCTGCCACACCCAGGGTTGGCTCCAAACCAGGGAACTTCTCAACGGTCAACAGTAGTAACGGGCATAAGGGGCATACCATGATTTGTGTAATTTGGTGAGGTAGGCCTCAATAGCAATCAATATAAAAAAAACTTAGAAAGGAGGTTTAATTTACGCCCTAAAAGAGTGAACAAAAATTCAAATTACATTAAAACTATTCATTTTCCAATTACTTTAGAAAATTCAATTGTGAATAGTAAGATTTGAATTTAATTGAATAATAAGATCTAGACTCACTGCTGCACGATGTAAATTTGAGTAATCTTATCCTTTAAAATTTCTACTATCAACTTATAACGTCATTACGTAACTTATATGATATAAAAGCTTATCGCGAGATTCACCTACATAGATCAACTAGTAAATTAAGTAACTTGATCCGATTCATTTCAATTAAAAAAAAACTAAGTTATACGAGTGCTCAAATTTCGCAGATCTACTTGTGAAGATACACTAGTAACTTGATCTGATTGATTTTGGTTATAAAAAAAGCCAATTTCGAACTAAGTATTACGAGTGCTTGAATTTTGCGACAAGCTTTTATATCATATAAATTGTATAATGACGTTATACGTTGATAGTAAAAATTTTAAAGGAAAAGGTTACTCAAATTTACATCGTACAGCACTGAGGCTGAACCTTATTGGTTGATTAAAATTAAATCTTATTATTCACAATTAAATTTTGTAAAGTAATTGAAAAGTGAATAAGATCGATGTAATTTAAATCTTATTTGTATTTTTTCAGGGCGTGAATTAAAGCTTCGTTTTCAAGTTTTTTTATATCGATTTATTTCATAAAAAGAGTGTATTGCTGTTATTGTTGATCTTTTCTCTGAAAATCTCTGTTGATTTTGGGATAATATTCGATTCTTTTTGCAGAATGATAGTAATCGATCAAAAAATGAGTATTCGAAAATTTTCGAGAAATTAGAAAGTACTGAAATGGGCCTTATAATTCTTCAGGAGCCTTGAATCATGTTTTTTAAAAATTGGCACTACTTTGCCGTTTTTGAGCACACTTGGGAATGATCTTTGTGGACTCAATGAAGTATTTTAAACTCCCCCCCCTTTACCAGCTTTGGCAAATCATAATGAAATCACAAAAATTAGTTTGAGGACTCTGTTAGCGTTCTGCATTCATTATGAGCATTCATCCCTTTTTACCAGTCTGAATCAGTTTATAATGACTTAAACCTGCGTCGATTACAGTGTCTGCATTATATTCAAGTGAACTGCATCGAACTGCTTGTCTACGTCTAAATAATGAAGAAAACAATAAAAACAAGTCGAATATTGAAATAATCGTGCAATCATTGTTGAGTTAGTTATATCCCTGGACTACGATTCACAAAGAGATCGTTACCTACTTTGCATGTAATTATATCTCCTAATGTTTAGTTGTAACGATTCGCAAAAACCCGGTGGAAAACTTCAATTCGCAAAAAGAATGAACTCCCATTAAAATTGAAAGAAGAAAGAAGTGAATCTCCCGACTACATCATTACCGGTCTAATAGGATACGCTGATTCGGTCTTTGAATCATCTGGGAGCGAATTTTTTCATCAGTTTAACGAGTTCTCTTCTCTCTTTGTCATTGTATTCGATCTATTAATAGGGCGAAGGCGGAAATTAAGGATAGATACATATCATCTGGCGCTAATTGCACGAAACTGCCTCATCAATTGTTGGAACGAACATTTTATTGTTGCTGTTCATCATTCTAACAAATCTGTCACCAACTAGGTGATTAGGGCCTCGTTGAGTGAAGGGGCGAAAATAGTGTTAGCAACCAGAATTGACAAATTATTAAAAAATCTATTGTACAGTCTTCGAAAAGATTATAAAATACTTTTTTGGTCTGGCATTTTTTGCCATTGACAATGAAAAATCTTGAAAGTTAAATTGAATTGTTGAAGCTTCAAAGTAGGTTCGTTTTAGTGAAATCTCATCGACAGTTATTGGTTCAAAAGTGTTTTTTTGGAAATACCTTTCAGCCACTTTCGAGGATCTCTGGTTTGCAGAACCAGAGATCCTCGAAAGTGGTTGATGAATAGATTTGACGTTCTAATCTCAAGATTTCACCAACGGAAAACAACTCGAGTTGAATCCTTACATTACCGTTGCTCCGAGATGGATTCACTTTAATGTTTCAATAATCTTGAGAAAAATAAGTAATTGAGTATGTTTTCTACAGAACTATTCAGAAAATATAAATGATGTGTTCACAGTATTAGATAGTTTTAAAAGTTTTGTCCGTTTATATGTAATATTTCAGTGAACAGTCATTCAACGAATCACTAGTTATTTGATTTCGTCAGAATAAAAGTTGTGTGCTCGAGATTAGATGAAGCCGAAGAAGGTCTGGTCCTGATTGGGGAAGGCTATACTGGTGAGAATATTATCAAACTGCTGAAAGACAAGGTAGTCGGTTGGCGAGAGGTCAGGGGAGTATGGTGGGTGAAGCAGAACTTTAACGCTCAATTCCTTTAATTTTTGAACGGCGATTAGTGAAACGTGTGGACGGGCTTCGTCGTAAAGCAGGATCTGGCCTCTTTTGTTGACCAGTGCCAGCTGCTGCTGATGCAATTTTTGGTACATTCGAGTTATTCATAAAATATTATAAAGACAGAATAAAATAAAATATTATACGATACATATCCGTTAGATGTTATCATAGTACTCGTTTATATTCCCATAAAACAACTGTATTCTACTGTAATTAATCACCTCTTACAGGACTTATAACGTAAAATAATAGTGTTATTGATCACACCGGCCGCCACTGGCAACCATAAACCAACTGTGACGTGGCTAAGAGCGCGCTCATTTCGAATGAAGTTTCGCGAATCTTCCATGTTTATTTTAGATGTGACGAGAATAATGCTATCTTCGCTTCGATGGAATTGCAAGGAACATTCCACCACCTTCGATTGCCAACCAATCGCCTAGCAGACAGTCTAGTGGGAGTACAGTGCAGTACGCGGAGCGATCTAATAAGGCGATAGACATTCGAATAATAGTTGAAGTTTTCGTTGAAGTATTTTCTTATATTAATAGTGAAATAAAGTTGAGTTCGATTATCGTTCAGTGTAGTCAATTATTGGTGAATCCACTAAGTTAAAAATTAATTCATACGTTACATTACAGACACCCTGTACATTACAACTTACATAGTTCCCTTTTCTACCTCCATGTCTACTCCTTCGAGCACTTGCAACTTTCCATGCCGTTTTCTCACACCTTTCACGTGTACTGCGATGTTTCGAGTCATTTTCTGAAAAGTTTCAAGTGATGAATCAGACGCTTTTTCAAATGATGATATATTTCATAGACTGACCCTGCACTGTTTGAAAAAGTAGTCTACCATTTCATTCTCTGATAATGGACACAGAGACAAAGTCCAAAATGGGTCCACTTAATGCATTATTCGGAGTCAACAATTTATATTATCGTGTAACACTTGCATTTGCTAAATTGCATACAAGTAAAAGCAATGATTTGCTTCTAAAAAGATAAAAGTCTGATAGAATGTGTATTTAACAGTCGTGTTTTCTTGAAGTGGTTAAATTGTAACCAGTAAAATGTGGACTGAAAAATAAATCAACATCCTGCCTGCCATTATCTCCTGATATGGCTTTTCTCACGTTTGTTTCATGAAATAAACTTATACGACACGGCAGTTTTTAATTTTGACAGAATAACAAATCAATTTTTTTAACAAAACGAAGTTTGTGTAAAATACTCTCCTCAGGAACACTGACATTCCCTTTTATTTAAACCCCATATTTCCCATTAGCAAAACTATCGTTACATTTATATCTGATTCAAATTTATATTTCCATTATGTCGATCGGATTATTATCAAAGCCTATAACGCTAGTAGTGTGAATTGGTTATAAAATAAAAGTTGAACGAATGGTCAGATCATAGACCACATTTTTGATCAATGTACAATCATCTGAAATCTTGTTTCATATCGCTGTTCCTTTTCTTGTTTTCAAAGTCAATTGTTTGTAGACTATGTCATTCAGATACTCGTGCTGTTTTACGTTTAAAATATAGAACAATGGATGGATAATGTAAACAATTGAATCTATCATTGTTATTCATTATGACAACATTCTGGAAGTATAAATAGGCCGAAAGCGTCATTTATAATGCACTCATAGTGTAAACAGTTTTCTAGGGGTTGATTTTTTACTTTGGTGAAATCATACTTTGAATTCTATATATTTTGATTAGGTTTTGAATTTATTTGGAATAAATAAAATATCAACATATTTTTTACAGAATAATATTTGACTAAACATATGCTACTCAGGTTCATAAGTAAAAATGGTTTAATTCAAGTATTTTCATGATTTCATGAAAATTGTCACTAATTATTATCAAAATACCATTAAATAATCAAAATTTCAGTAATAAATATATTTTTCAGTATTTATCTATGACATAGAGGGTGAAATAAAGATATATCGTGTTAAAAAGAAACAAAAAAGACTCTCGAGAATAATCACTTCTGGTCTAATGCAAGTTTCAGTTTTTCAATTTGAATTTTCCTAGAAATTTAGATTTATCCCAGCTATATTTGATTAAACTTGTTTTTTATCCAATGTATGCATGTTTCATGTTTTGAAACTGATAAACTTACCTTCCAAAAATCGACACCAAAACTATCAATTAAAAATTGTTGATAGACACCGTCGACTTGCTGAAAACTCGATCAAGCTACCTCCAAGAAGCCTTTATTTTCTGCCACTGTCCTCCCCCAACACTAACTAATAAAATCACTTGTCAGGAACTGACTCTTCACTATTCAAATTTAATTGAAGCAGAGCGATAAAAAAACACTGTTGACCCCGCTGGAATTGAATGTTCACTAGCAAATTCAGGGTAAAATTTCTTTATGTATAAAAATTATCACTTCTTATCGTAATTGTGGGAAGTTCAAACAGCTAATCTGTGAGTAAAGTCATGCGGGTCAATTTCCAGCAGATGACTACAAAAGAAACTTTACAGATGTTATTCTGTGCTATAAGGTGAGAACATCAACATAGCAATCAGGAAACCTGACTAACCTGAATATGAATTTGAACCACAATTTGAAGTTCAAATAAATATTGACCATGGTAAACGTTTATACCAGGTTGCAGATACAGTCAATAATAGAAGCAATCATCATTAAAGTGTTGCAATGTATCATTAAGCCATGAGGAAATATTACACTTCATTCACCGGTAAAATTTTTCATAAGCATACCTACTGATTCCCACAGGAGTTTTTCCTATCTCTGTACGAACAAGAGATCTGTAAGATATCCCCGAGAATATGAAGGAAAAGCTGCTTTTGGCATGCTATAAGGTTCAGTTCTGGGCCCACTGTTATCAATAATATATGCCAAAGACTTAGTCCGTAACAACTTCCAAGATAACTTTACTCAAGAGTAGAAATCAAATAACAGTAGAAAATATGGAGTACTTAATTGAAGCATCAGGAAAGTAAAAAACTGGTTTGATTCAAATCTCTTTATTAATTTCTTAAAATTATGACATATCCTGCCGTGCTTTACAAAAACATTCTACTTGACAAAGTATCCAGTTTTGAATTTCTTGGCAGTTTGTGGTCATTATTCCTACGACAAAGAGGAATTGGGTATTGCTAGTAAAGTCTCTTTTTATGTTTTACATCAAGTTGTTTGTCATCATTTCCATAAATGCGTCATAGTGCTGTCATATTTAATTTGGAGAAAATAGCTGTATCATATGTGTAGTTATTAGTAACATGATATAGGGTAGTAGTTGGCAACACTGACGGCAACAACGCCCGCGAGAGTAGCAAGAACAACAAAAGGTTTTTGTAAAATGTACTGCTTGTAATGAAAATTCATTATTAAAGGATTTTCAACATTATTCGTTGGCTATTAATGTTACAATAGCTGTAGGGTTCTTCTTGAAATTCCTGACTTTCATTGCCGGGTTGACCGAAAAAGGTTTTCAATTGTTTTTTTTTCATCAAAAATATCGTCTCCATCATTTGAAATTTAAAATTTCTTACCCAGAAACAATGGACCTTCACACTTTCCGAAAAAAATTATGATACCTATATTATTCGTTAATTTTATAAGAAAATTATTCATGCGTCAGGAAGTAAAACCCTAATTTTCCCATTTCGAAGGAAAATCGAAGTTTCAAAAATGACAGTAACGTCACTTTCATTGAGACTTTCCCCCTACCTTTAAAAACCACATTCCAGAATGTATATCGGTTTTGTAAAGCAGAATAAAGTACATGACTGAGTGAACGACATAACTATACAATCAGTACTACCCAATGAAATATCTTTTCAACAAAATTCCAAATATAAAGTCTTTATTTTGTGTTATGAATTTCGAAACTTACCATCAAATCGACCCCACAAACAAGTTGGCAATGTCACACGCACAGTCAGAACAGCAAGAATAAAAGAGAAGAAGAAAAAAATTGAATGATGCAACATGAATAAGTTTTACGGTGTTGCCAAGTTCATATCAAATGTTTGTGGTCACGACCATCGTTTTTAATCGATTCTGTTAAAACTATTGACAAAAAAATTGTGAAAAATATAAAACTATGTATATGTAGTTTTCACCTATGCGGTTATCCCAATATCAGAGGTCCATCATGAGAGATGTACTTTAACTGATGGAAAAATACCTCAAAAAAGTTTGAAAATGTTTTATCATTTTCCAGGTACGTATTTGAGGAAATGTCTGTTCAAGACATTCTGAGGTCAATCCTCTCACCAGTAGATATCGCTGTGCTACCTGGCCAAATTTAATATAACATCAAGTAAAACACTAAACAAACAACTTGTTTTTCATTTATTTCAAAGAGACACAAAAAAAATCCTAGTCTAAACACGTAAATAATAACATTATCGACCTTTCTTAATCAAATACACGCTGAGGATTCCGAAGAATAAAGTCCAAAACAGGCCCACCCCGATTCCATCGTAAACCTCGAAGTGGGTGATGGACCATCCCTTTTTGGTCACGTTCCGGAGGGATTCTATCGCCATGGTGAAGGGCAGGCAGCGTGAAAATATCCGCAGACCTATTGGCATACCCTCCGTGGGCCACATCAGTCCTGAAAGAGTTCAAATAAGGTTCGATAAAACAGAAAAAGAATGGAAGTGAGAAAACTAGCTGATTAACTACCACAGTCATCAGGTGAGCTGAAGACAACCTTAGGAGTCTAGGATTCATGAGCTAGGCTGAAAGGACTATGGCGAAATAGATTGGACAAACTGACGGTTCTTCTAGAAAATAATGTAATATTTGACTTAGCTCCTTCTGAATAGCCTTAAATTTCATAAGACATTCAAATAGCAGCATTATCCCGCCAATTCATGACGCAATAAGTACTACGATCAAAATATCCCAGGGTTGCCAGTCTTACGAATTCACGGAACTTCAAAAGAAATGTTGAAATTAGAATGTTATATTGAATAGTTATTTCTGATACACTTCTTCTTGGACATGTATATGAACAAGTGACTACTCATTGGAATTGAAGGATTATGGTATTTCTCATCAGCAGAAATGTTCTCACACAATTTATAAATGATGACGTGAATAAGAAGGATTATTTCTTTATACAATCTACTCTTGAAGCTGTCAGACTCTGTATCATCTGTATTGATCTGCCAATGAATTGAACCGACAACGTAGCGCTTTATTTTTCTATTTCACATCTAGTAGTCGTGGCACCAGTTCTCTGCCGTTTTCGAGAACTTCTTCTTCGTGAACTCATGTTGGCAAAAAAACTCAAGGAAAAAATCTTACAACTTTTCTTACTGCCCCCCTGGAGGTGACATCAATTTTTCCAGTAAATAGTTTTCTCGCCTTTTGGCCGATAGTTGAATAATAAAATCAAATTTTACCAAAACGCAAATGTCGTAACCAAGGTTATAAATAAATTAGTATTGTTGATCGATATAGAACGTAATTTTCAACGACTATGTTTAACTAGAGAAAACGAGTTTCTAGTTGTTTGGATTATTTCTACGAAGTGAAAAGTGTTTACATAGTATGTTTGAAGTTAAGTGGCCAGTCGATAATGTCAGTTACTAGTATTTGAATAATTAATCATCGAACTCTTTGTTCTACACAGTACATAACCATTAATCGAAATGTTACTTAGAGAAATGATAAATTCGAACTGATTCATGGCGATTTTAAGAAAGTATTTCAAGTTTTTTTCTTACCGCTAAGCATCATCATCGGAAGAAATATTCCAGTAAGGACTGTGTTCGCCATCGAGTGGTCAGTACTTATGACCGAAACCCAGAATCCTGCAAATAAAAACGGGAATAACTACAGATTATGACCATACTCAAAGTCAAAACTAAAGCAAATAAAAACGGTTGTATGGAATCGCCATCAACAGAGGATTCCTATCGAATCTCAACCCTAGTTTTATCGTCAAGGCGTCAGAGTTACAAAACAGATTCGATTCAAGAGACCGATCTCGTGGAGTTTGGATTGATGTGAACAACAATGAACCCTCAATTGCAGTGGAGGCCAAACATACCGACCCACTTTGAACCTAACGAAACCCGTTCCTCAAGGCGATCAGATAAAAACGTATAGGATGAAAAATCATACTTTTTTCTTACCATAAGCCATACCGCAAACGCCCTGCATGTACACCATGAAGTATATGAGCAACATGCTTCCTAGGTACTCCTGCTGGAAGATGACATACACTATCAGGACTAGTTCCAACGTCTGGATGACAATGATGGATGCTTGCAGAACCAGATGGGTGAGGGTGATTTCGATGGACGTCACACCAGCAACTATGGATCTGTCCCAGACTCCGTCATGACGATCCGTTATGATTATCTGGGAGGTCATGATGGCTCCCATGAAGAACATTATGCTGAAAAAACCAAAACAGTTGGAGCTGTGTTCCAAAAATGAAATAACTTATCAAGTGAATCACTTTCAATAGCAAATAATAATGAAAACTCAGTATAATTTTTTGAATACTGGCACAATACTTTGCCAAATCATTGCCAAATATAGATTATCTGTGAAAAAAAAAGAAGAAGATTTCAATGTAGTTTCAAATCTAAATCGAACAGTGACGTTATAATATGGAGTGGTCATTGAAGAGAGAACATTGACTCCAACAACTAAAAAAAGATGGAGAGGTTCACGTCCTGGCATTTACGTCAGTATTGAAGGAGAAGAATGAAATGAGGGCATAATTACAAGGTAATCAGGGCATGGCCATATTACGAGAATGACTGGCGCAAAGAGTTCTAGCTTGATGAGAGATTTTTGAAGTCAGACTTCACTAGCAACTTGGAATATGGATTGGGTGGCAGAATAATTAGCTTCTCAGTCTCCAGAAGTACCAAAGCCAATTTTTTTGACCACAGCAGGCCTCTCAAAGAATCTCTTCTATTTCTGAAGATTCGAATTTCGCAACAAGGTGACGACAAAAATATCCGAAGTCTATGGAACATATTACTTCACTTTCTTTGTGGTGTGTAAGAGAAAGTACCAGAATATTTTATATAACCATCTCTGATGACATTGGAATCGGAAAGAATAAAATTATGCAGGTTAGTAAAATATGATAAGAGTTTATTCTTGAAAGAATAAGTCTTCGATATGATAAAAATGAAGTAACCCAAAACGCTTGTTCAACGAATAAAAATTTTCATAACTTTAAAAAGTTTCTCGAATTGAATTTGGGTATAATTATAGATAGATTTATCAGGAAGCAGGTGGATGGTTTGATTTCAATTTAAGGATGAGTGATATTGAGAAAAAAATAGGTACCCCAGAAAAAATAAGAGGAATCAGAAATGATCAAATGAGAAGAAGAAAACGTCGTGGAACAAACGAGTTGGGCAAATAGTCCAGATAAGAAAACCGAAAAAATAAGTGGGATAAAAATTGAAACAGAAAGATAATTTCAACAGATTAATTTCTTTATATACTGTGAAAGGTGTTCCAATTTTGATTTATGAAGATTAGGAATTATAGGTAGTGAATGGTTTATGAAACTTCATAGTATTCCTTCCTAAGCAAACTGTTAAACATATGTTTCCAATTATCAAATAATATGGGGTAACTGGTTTTCAATTGTACATGAAAAATATTTTCAACATACGTTATCAGACTTCCAGGCAACATAAAAACTGTGTACGGTTCAATATTATCGCCATATATAAAATTAATATTGACTGGCAACTCTCCCAGTTTTCGTAAGAAATTACAATCCTCGAACAGATCCGTTTGAAATTTGATATAAAGGTCAATCAACTTGGCTTTCAGAGTCGCTCCAATCTGTCTATCTGAAAAACAAGATTGTCAAAAAAAGTTGTATAACAAAGAAACTGAATAACTGTATACTTGACATGTCCATCCAAACTTTGATTTGGCTCAATTCTAGCACATCACTCTCCACGTCTTTTCCTTTCTCTGTTCTCTGCTCGGTAAATTCTGTGAAGTTTTCCGACATGTATAAAACTCCCACAATGTTTCCGTGCCTCACTCCTTCCTTTCCCTCCTCTAAAGAATCGTAAGGAACCTGCAAAAATGCATAAAAGCAATGGTATGTTCTTCGATTCTTCTGAGTGGTGATTATCCCGTTTACCCTATATAGGAATCGTTCACTTAATAAGCTCAAATTTTTCCAAATGAAAGTATGTACGAGGGTGGTCCCAGAAGTACCGGGCTTGACCTAGAGATGGCGGTAGTGGTTTGAAAAAATATCACCTCGTGCACCCTATTCGCCAGATTTAGCCCCCTCGGATTATTTTCTGTTCCCAAACTTTCAAAGATTTCCCAACGATGAAGAAGTGATGTCGGCAGTTAATGGCTACTTTGAGGAGCAAGACAGTTCTTATTATAAATAAGGTTTCCAATTTATTGAATAGTGCATAGAGTGTATAGAGCTACAAGGAGATTAAGTTGGGCCAGATACTTTTGCGACCACCCTCGTATATAATTTTCAGTAAGCTTTCCGAAGTCTTCAGATTCAAATTTGGAGTAGGAGAAACCAAAACATTCATTGCGAACTGTGTGATGAAATGGGGGCCTTTCGTCTCACTTTCTTAACTAAAATCAATTCCATCTGAGTCATTACTCTCACCTTTTGAATCATTGGATGATCCAGATAAGACAAAAACCGGCAGCTCAGGTTGGAGAAATGGCAGGAGCCATAGTCGTAAGGGATTGCAGTTCCATTGAAATCGAACCCTGGACAACTGACGGACATCGTCTCGTCATTCACTATTCCTAGATTTATGCCTTTTATATCCCCACCGACAGCTCCCAGGAAAACACCTATTTGAATTATCGGAAATGTCAGCAAGAAGAAAATTCCCCTGAAAATATATTTCAACATATATAAAGTTATAATTTACGTACAAGGTTAGACTGGAAATGTTTTTCTTATGGAAATATACCAAAGTTTGAATGATTGCAAAGAAATGATAATTGACTTACGTCACATTTCTGTAGAATTGTTTCCAGTTCTTGTCCATCAAAGCTTTCACGCGGTTTCCGTTTATCGCGTGCTTTGCTTTCCGCAACTTCTCCTTTGCCAGCATCTGAAGAAGTTCATAAATATATTCAATATACGAAGGCAAATCGAAAAATTGAATTACCTTCGCAGCGGACAGCCGCCCGTAACGAGAGTCCTGTGCAAGCGTTAGTAAATTTAAAAATAGTTGTTAGTAGTTTAAACTTGGGGTTTAGGTCCCAAACAAATTAACTGGATATATGTGATGATGGTCAGATCAATGATTACTTATGGAGCAATTGCCTGGTGGCCGAAGTCTTTACAGAAAGCTCTTTGGCTAACAGAGACAGGCTTGTCTGGCTATCTGTGGTGCCATCAGTACCACGTCATCAG
>WOGR01000986.1:0-21763 GCA_015342045.1 Leptinotarsa lineolata
TCCCAACAACTAATAAACCAAAACATATAAAAAATTATTCTGACAAGTGTATAAACAAAGATTGGAGGTTAGGTTTTTGGCAAAAATGAGAGTAACAGGAATTAACTTAGACGTTATCTCTGGTTATCCAAAATTAAATTGAAAATATGTGTTTGACAAAAACATGTCAGGAATAAATTTTTGGAATTGTAAAAGATATAATAATGATAATAATGATTATTATTATTATTATTGCTACATACATTTCACGTCTATTTATCAATCACGTCGTGATATTACGTGGACGAAATGTGTGGGATTGTCTACGGATGGAGCAATATATTCGACGTAATTAATACAAATATTGAAATTGTAAATAAAATACTGAATAAAATACAAATACGGATAAAAATGAGGTTAAGAAAACGTTACTACCAAAATCCACAACGCAAATGAAAAAATTTATTAGTGCGCAAGAGCGAATTCGAAGTTCCAACCGGTTCCTACTCAAATGTACGAACTAATAATTACTGTTCTGGAATAATTCCGAATCGGTTCGAAAAAAACCAAAACACTTCGAGAACGATACTAGAACGATTCTAACTGAACCAAAACAAACCTATTGCTTCATTGCTAGTACTGTCACAGACCGTGTTTAAGGATGTGTTATTTGTGAAGAGTTTCTGAGGAAAGTTACAATAAGCGTATGGTTATTGAAAATGGATCGTTGCTTGAGAAGTGGGTCGTTAAAACGAGATAGGCCTCCAGATGAAAAGGAAGAGGATGCATTTGATGTTGAGATGTTCAAGAAAGTAAATCAGTGCCTCTAGAACCGAACTTATCAGAGTCTCTTGACCCCCACACTTCGGCGTCTCTTGAACCTAACTCATCCAAGATAAGTGTTAGGTCTTCTGCAAAAATTAGAAAATACAATTCTGATTACTTGAAAATTGGATTTACGTTCACTGGACCTGAGCAGCAGCCTAAACCTCATTGTGTAATTTGTTATGAAAGCCTTTTGAACGGGTGTATGAAGCCAGCAAAACAGCGTTGACATCTTGAAACAAAGCATCCAGAGCACAAGTGTGAGTCGTTAGATTATTTCAAAAATAAATTAGGAGAGCTTGAAAGATCTCAAAAAACCATTACTAAATACTCGAGTGCAAATGTACATGAAAATGCAACTCTTGCATCTTATGAAGTATCTCAGCTTATCGCTGAATGTGGGAAAAGCCATACAATTGCTGAAGAACTTATATTACCATCAGCAATAATTCTATGCAATACTCTTAATACTCTCCAAAGACGAATTACTGATATAGCAAATAACATTGAAGAAACATTCGAAGATTTTCTTTTTTCGTGCGAACTACTTCACACAACAGCAGAAGATTTTTTACTGCATTAAATTATTTTTTCAATGAACATGATATTACGTGGATGTCTTAGTTGCCAAAAGGTTGTCTGAACTTTTGCAGAAGACCCTTAACGAAGTAGTTCAATTTATTAACTACATCAAAACCCGACCTCTGCAATCCAGATTATTTTCTTTGTTTTGCAAAGATATTGGCAATGAGCATGAACAGCTTCTTATTCATACGGAAGTAAGATGGCTCCCACGAGGTAGGATCTTGACAAGGTTTTTTGAGCTTAGAGATGAGGTTGGTCTCTTCCTTCTTGACACCAAGTATGCAGATTTTCTAACAGACTTTTCTAGTGCTATAGTCAAAAAGTGCCAGATCTGGGTGACACAGGTTAAAAATGAGTCATTTACTAACTTTCCCACTTTGAAACAATTTCTGGAGTCTTCAGAGGAGAGTCTTCCTGAACAGATGAAGAGTATTGTAGCTGAGCATCTACACAGGGAATTTCCCTGAACCTGATCCTGGAGATAGTTGGATTGGAAACCTCTTCAGCTGCCAAGAAATAGATAAAATCCAAGACCTCATCGAAGAAGAACAAAACCGACTTGTAGATATGTAGATGTGGTACGATAAAAAGCATTTTTAATGGTGAACAAATTGTAGACTTCTGGGCAGAAGCACGCAATGACTACAAAAAGCTTGGAGATAAGGCAATGAAAAAGATACTTTCGTTTGCAACTACCTGTTGGTGTGAACAAGCATTTTCCTCTATGTGCTTCATAAAAAACAAGTACAGAAATCGGCTCGACATGCGGTCGAATTTCAGAGTGAAAGTGTCAAGTCTGGAACCAAACATTTCAGAAATATTGGACTCAAAGTTCAGATTCAACTTATCTCATGCAACAAAAAATTTTAGACTTAATCTTTTTCCCTAAAATCTCTACCTTTATTTCTAAAACAATAAAAAAATGAAAACTCTTAATTTGGCTCTTTTTAGGTACTTGGTAATGTGATATGGCAAGGTACCAAAGTTAGCTAAGCTCAGGCTTAGGTCATCTAAGGGGAAACTAGAATATTTTAACTTTAGGTTCATGAATTATTAGGGGTCTTTACCGTTATATCAAATGGATGAGGGGTCTCTGGAAAAATATTGTTGGGAATCCCTGCTCTAGTAGATATTTCAATAATATTCAATTTCATATTTGGTAACTTTATTAATGAAAATTATTAACATTTCGGTTGATCAGAAACTGATACTTTGTCCAATGTTATTTATAAAGTACACTATTATGTATTCCAAATACAAAACACGCAATAATAAATTAGAATGACAGAAAGTCTACTTGAATCCTTCGACACTGAAAGTGGAATTCTGAAATATACACTTCACTTCCACCTCTCAATATCGTTCAATCATAAAACGTGGGACTCACATCACAGAAATGTGTTTCACACCTCCATCATCGATAAAATGAGCTATTTTCGTTCGAAATGAATTCCAACCAGTTCGATTGAAAATTCGTTTCGAATAGCAAACTGTTTGGGGAAATCAATCAAGTTTTATAGCCCGCCCACAAGGAACAATAACAACAACTTTCAATGGGAAAGTTTCTACAAAATCAGTTTATTGTAGAAAAAAGGAGTGAATGTTCTTTTCGATAGATGTATATTTCTTATCAATTTTGTGATGTTTTGTATATCTATAATGTTGGTTACTACTTGTATTGCATGATTGCAAGTTTCCATTTACTATGAAATTTCGATTTGATCGAGCGTTTCAGTGGCGATATTTTTTTCAGTGTGTGATTTGTACCCATGATATACAAGAAATAAAATCCGAAAAACAGTTGACCCTCCTTTGAGCTAATTAATTTTGAAAATTATTTGACGAAATCATTCGAATGGAAATTTTCAAACGACACTATCTATTGATCGCCTCGATTTTCGATCGCTTCATTTTTTTTGGTAAATTTTCAATTTTCTTAGTGGGAAATTACAAATTCAACTTTAATAAAAAAACTAAGGGGCCTCCACTTCTTCGTTGCCCCAGGGTCACCATACTTCCAAAATTCGGCCCTGTACATCGGGTAAAAAGTATAAAGTTCTCAAGATTGCCAAAATGCTAAATTATCTTGTCAGTGATAACATTTTTTGGGGATGTGTGTCTCGAAATTACCCAGCGATAAATAAGCACCAACATTGTTTCATATGGAGAAAGTCAAAGCATAGATAAAGTAAACGATATTGTGCATACTTAAAGTTGTCGGCACTTCTCAAAGGCCAAAAAACCATACATGAAAATGAACCGGCTGCCAACTAGTCCACGTGGACTCCAGAATTGGCGGTTCATATTGGATAATTGTTACTAACCGAGTTTTATGATTGACTGAATAGTCGTAATATTAAATTTGAAGTCATGTTACGGTGACGAATAGAAATCGGAGAATGCGGGTATGGTTGTTTGAAGGCGAATGACAATGTTTCGTGGTGAATTTCAGCAGTTCGGACTACATTATTAAAGGGAACTGTTGGAAGGTAGGTTGCACTATATCGTTCACTCGAACTATACGAATATTTTATTATACCATACCCAAATCATATTTCAATCTATCTTTGACAACATGATACAGTTTGACTTTTTTAATGTTTTTCAAACGCTTTCTATAGCGGACTAAGTTGAAGCATACTTCATAAAAGCAATAGATCGTCTAGTGTACTGCAAGGCTCACACCCAGATACTCTTCAAGTTATCCTTTTACTAGTGATAAATCGCTGTATTACCAGCTTCCAATTTTTGTTATTTACCGATGACCTCAAAGTACGTCAGCCTGTCGAGGTGCCAATCATTATTGAGATGACTCGATCAAATTGGTATTTGAAGAATAAGTTGGGAAGCTGAATACACTTCACATACAAAACATCCTTTCCGTTTTATTCAAATTGGTATTTAATCAGTGAAATTAGATTAAAAGTCATGCACTTCCATATCTTCCCTAATACCTGATCAGATCAGATAGTACCATTGTCTGACTCATAATTGGCGGATCTTGTTGAATGTACCAAGAGCCTGGCAATATTTTGATAATCTGTACCTAGTCTTTGGAATCCAGGATTCCAAAGACTAGGTACAAAATTCTGTCGAAATTGTATCTGCTACATTTAATTTTTTGCGGAAAACCCTTTCGTTAATGATCAGTGTGCGTCACTGCCTAGGGGACAGAGGTCAAGAATTCAATTCCGGTGTGCATGACGTACCATGTAAAACAAAGGGTGAACGCAAATGCATGCATGTAAAATTTTGATTGCTTACCGGCGGTTGTTGTATCGATCTCCGGTGAGATTAAAAATGTTTCGAGCGGTGACAATCAGAGTTCTCATCAAAAACTATAAATATATTCGTAAATTTAACATTGCAGTGCTGTAGGAAGTATGTTCCAGATTTTAGTTTTCTTTCACGACACCCTGAACAAAACTATTGTGCTTCAAATTTCTCCAATAGTAGCTCAACATGAAATCAAACTATTTCAGTTATAGTTAATAATTTGTATCTGTTCCATCCAGTTGCGGTTGAAACTTTTGGTGTTTATGGCCCGGAGTCTCTTTTATTTGTTCAGGAACTCGGAAGGAGATTAGACATTATTGCGCTTTGGTCATGGATCAAACGGACTGTCGTGTCACAAAATTTTCTGGTGATATCTTGAATTTATTGGAGCCTCTGGAGACACCCTACATTTTGTTTCATAAAAGAGAGGACATTGGCAGATCAAGATCTTCAGATGATATGGTGCTGCAGGTTTTTTCAGGTTTTCCTGCAGCTGAAAAAGCAAATGCGCCACTGGAATCAATCAATCGCCCCTGAGCGCCACTTGATTTTATTAGTTGTTTCATAACTTGTATTACTTTTTAAATTTTATATGGTTTTCAACAATTTCTAACGTATTCAAAAAACACTTTCTTGTGAGACTGTCACTAAACAGTTTTAGAAAAACGCAACACGTGTTTCGCCATACAATGGCTTCTTCGGGCATATCAAGAACCCATTGTATGGCGAAACACGTGTTGTCCACCGTTTGGAATATTCATATAGTTCCACTTCACCAATATCCATGGTTCATAATCTCAAAATGAACGTAGCTAAGACATCGCAGGCACAAAAAATAAGCAGGAATACGTACTGCATTCTCTATTCAATATGCAAATACATTATAATAAATATTATTATTTATAAGTGTGGGAGAGGTAGCAGAAGCTAGCTGATATTTCCGGCACATGAAGAGCAGAACATGAGGAAATAGCGAGAATAAATATGAAAATCCGAATATTTCTATTAGTTTAATAGGGGTGAATAAAACGAATGAAACAGCCCCAATGTTGATGCCATGTAAGTGACCGAGAAAGAATCACCAATTCAGTGATTCCGGTATTCACGGACATCTTTTGAAACTGTTGTTTCGGGTTTTAAGGCTTTAGGCTGTCGTTTGTTGGAATTTCTTCCTGACTTTTCGCCGGCACATCTTTCGTTTCTTCGCCTCCAAGATTGGTGGTACACCGTTTCTCTGTAAACGTGGTACACGTTTGTCTAAAAACACGAAAAAACGAACAGTTCGCATCAATACACTTGTACCATATTTTATCAATATTGTATAATCGGATTTAAAGTTAATCCTTAAATCAATCATTTTTATCAGCTCAAATTACCATAAAGAGATTATGATAAGATATAGTCGTGAAAAAAAAGAAGAAATAATGAGTTGAGCAACATATTCAAATATTCACATTTTGAGAGATTAATCTTTCAAGCATATTCACAAGTGTGTCACTTCCACTTCACGATGTGGTGGTGTATATCTGGTTTGATAGATCATCCCTCTCTGCCGAAAAATATGTTATAAGTATATATTATTCGAAATCAGAAACAGTTTGAAGCGGGGACAGAATTATTTATATTGTTCAACTAATATGTATGTTATTCATATAAGAAATTCAGTTTTAGATATTTTTTTAATTTTTCGTATGTCCACCCACCCCATTATTCAAGAGGTATTGAAGTATTATTTTTTATTGTTGAGTGTAAACTTTTGTGATTTTGCTGCATCTTCTGTCGAAGGTAACTAACCGAGTTTATAGTGTTTTCAAACATACAGGGTGTGACTGAATGAGTGTAAAACATTCAAGGAGGTGATTCCTCATCGAAAAAAAGATAGGATCTTTTATACAAATGAACTTCATTGGAGCATCCCTTGTTAAGATACAGCCCCTTAAAGGGGGCACATTAAATTTGTATAACAATTTTTTTCACAAGCACTGAAAAAGTTACAATATTGAAATTAATCTAACGTTTTGTAGTACCAAAAAGACACTTAGCCAGTAATTTATTTGGTTTACCCCATGGTTGTAAGGGGTGGAAAACGCAACCCCTAAAATTTATTTTCAATGTAACTGTTTGTCTTATTATTTGTTTACCATATTTGAGCGAATACGTGGCTCAATGCGCCGACGTCTAGACGCATACGTAATGTCTGAAGGTAGACATATTGAACATTTACTATTATTTCTACATGTTGTGTGTTTTGTTATTAATAAATTAGTATTGTTTATTACCCTTTAATCGTTTAATGCAGGTACTAACTACAAAATAACAATAAATCCAGTTCGCATTTATGACGATGTAAAATAATTTTTTGCTGCGAACTGGTTTATTTTGGGCAAAAAACCCAAGAGACATTTTTTGTTTAGAATGAAACAGGCTATCGGAAATAATTTTTTAAATGGCAAACAAGTAATAAGACAAAAAGTTACATTGAAAATAAATTTTAGGGGTTGCGTTTTCCACCCCTTACAACCATGGGGCAAACCAAATAAATTATTGGCTAAGTCTCTTTTTGGTAGTACAAAACGTCAAGTTAATTTCATTATTGTAACTTTTTCAGTGCTTGTGAAAAAAATAGTTATACAAATTTCTTGTACCCCCTTTAAGGGACTGTATCTTAATAAGGGATGTTCCAATGAAGTTTCTTTATATGAAAGATCCTATCTTTTTTTCAATGAGGAATCACCTCCTCAAATGTTTTACACTTATTCAGTTACACCCTGTATATGTAACCAAAAATTGAATAAAAATGTATGACAACGAAAAAAGTTCCATGTTCTGTGATCACGGATGCATTATATTTTCATATTTTGACAGTTTTGACATGGCAATTGGAGCGACATGTCCTCCGTGCGTCTAGCCAGATGGTGTTTAAATACAGTAACAATTTACCCAATTTTTACATAATTCAATGAGTTTTTGAATGTTTGACAATCTATCTATTTTGTATTTTATTTTGCTAGTAAATCAACTTACCCTCTATTCATTTGTGGTCGGCAAATCGTACATTATGGTATCTGTGTTGTCAAGCAACACCTTTTGTTTTTAAAAGCAGTGTTTTAGTTTCGACTCTTGACCATTTCTTACTCAAAATATCTGTACAAAATGCCCAAGCTGTGTACACTATTTTCGCCATATTGACGAAAGCTAAGATTATAATAATAACCATATATAATTGATATAAAAGTAACTGCCATAATAACCAACTCGAAAAATAAGTACTGGGCGTCCTCATCTTATTAGGGAAAAATGTCCATGCTATACACTCCACTACTCTTCCACCAACCCTAGTGAGTTAAGAATGTCATGTAATTGTAAAATAGACTCCAAGTTACGTTTTTTATGCTATTCAGCTTGACTGAAATTATTTCAGCTGGACCTATATCTATTGACACAGTTTAGGCACTTTTACTTGTAAAATAAATTTATCTACCATCTTCAGTAAATGAAAAATATTGGAAAATAATGGAAAAGACTATTAATTATCATTTTTTATTTATTTAGCTAAACTAAAATTGGTAATTTTTATTTTATTGAATCTTATATCTATTGATACCTATTAATAATCCATAGAGGAATATATGTTTTTACCAAGTTCGGTAAATGAAAAATATTAGAAAACTATAGAATAAACTGAAAAAAAAACTGGAACCTGTGGGGTAGAATAAATCCAAACCAAGCACTTCTACCAAACATCAGAACTGTAACACTCTTATCGTAACACCAACCAAATTGATGACTTCTAGAGATGCAGTAGATTATCATCACCCGAAAACGCCAACTTGGTTGGTGTAACTCGCGTCGAGAATAGTGTTGCAGTTCTGATATTTGCGAAAAGTGCTTGTTTTGGCTATTTCAGGAGATGAAGCAAACTATCATCTCCTGAAGACGCCAACTTGGTTGGTGGAACGCGCATCGAGAAGAGTTTGGGAAAATACTTATTTTAGAATAGATTCCTAATTATAATTTTTTATATATTCCACTTAACTAAAATTGGGTACTATTATTTCAAACTGACAAAAAAATTGTAATTTAATGAAATATCATGAAGACAGGTGTTATTACAGTACTCGTTTATACTCTGGATTTGACTCCTACGTTGCCTCGACTTATAATGTAAAAATTAAGTGAATTTCTCATAACATATCAGTAATGTGTTTTATAATCCAAATGTTTTTTGCGGCTTCTTTCATATAACCTCACTTCTCATAAGTACCATCACCTGTTTGAATGTATTTTTCGTAAAATTTTTCCTTCCATTGAAATAAGTATGGAGGATGGCCGCTGTCTGCAAGGAGGTGACATGTTCTTTAAAATTATTGATACATCTCTGTTTTTGAGTCACAGTTTTCGTTGAAGTGTCCTGTAGGGAATCTCCGGGAACCTTTATAGGCCCCATAACGGGCGCTTTGTCAGATATATTTCGTATTTCTATTTTACTAATCCCATGTCTTTTCGCAGGCCTACGGGAGTGATGAACCAGATCCAGCAGCTGTTGCTGTGCTTGCCCGCATTGCGACAAGCGAACTACATCGTCAGAAGGTTCTGGTCAGATGTCCATCAACAAGATCTAGTTCCAATGAACAAGTTATTTTTGGAAATGTTGGAAGCGTACTGCCGGTAGCCGTTCTAACTGTCTCCGAAATAGCACTACAGGAAAATTTGTGGGAAAGTCGCATTGGAGAATTTGTAATTTTCCGATGGAGATTTTTTATTTTTTCAGAAGCGCGAACAAAAATTTTTAAGGAATAGTTATAAGATATAACTACTTACTGGTAAGATAGAATTATCAATGTTTGCGACTTCATAAAAAGTGTTTTCTGATTAATAAGGCTGTGACGAACTGGCAGGACATGCGATTTTTCATCCCCTGAAAATATACACGAGTTTTTATTGAGTTTGTGATATCCAGATTTTCGTACGCTCATAAGTTCCACACATCACGCAAATTTTCTTGTAGAATTACGTCTGTTGCTTATTCTGGGATTTTTAGGTAGATGGAGGAGGGTAGGAGCAATAGATGTAGGTAGTTTTTCAAAAACGAAAGATAAATAAGTTCGGAAATGACTAATATACTTGTCATCAGATACTTGACTCGGACAAACTGCAGGCAGTTGTTGGTTCGAAAATAATCGTGATGTAAGCTCAGTGATAGGTGATTAGATGTGGATATTCCCTTACTTTAGTTGAAAGTGTCCCGTAACTTTGTGTGATTGTTTTATACATATTACAATGGTCATATGTTTAACTTGTTGAAAAACTTGTACATATTAAGGTTTTATAAGTATGTAGGCAATAAAAATTGAAGTATAATTCTGTTATTGCAAGAAAATGCCACTTTCTCACTTTCTGTGAATCCACAATCCTTTCAGCAATTAATGTATAGAGAAGCACCGAATTTAAGTCTCTATGAAAAAAAAATTGGTAACAACTCTGTTCATGATAAAAATGTTGAATGATCTTCACTATGGAAATGAGTTTGGATTAATCTTGATGAACTTGTTGAAGTTTATGGAATGAAGAAACATTCTTCGAAAAGTATTAATTTGGAAGTTCAGCTTATTTTTATTTTGTTCGTGTTACGAGCCAGGGTTGGTTAGTACCTCGTTCACCAGGTGGGGCGATGACAAACATGTTGTTTGTTGTTCACTTCGGCTCAGTACGAGGAATGATCTACTGCTAGGAATTCGAATTTTAATTATAGAATATCATCGACTAACCTACAGTGTAGGGAGCTGAGACTGGCCTGAACAAATTGTTCCTTCAAATGATTTGATTTATAGTCAGTCTTCAATAATGCCCACTGACTATATGTGAAAAATAATTATTGATACAAAATTAAGCACCATTTATTAAATAGAAAAAATACTCGTCATAATTAAGGGGGTTCAAATCACTATTTGAGAGTATTTTAAATTTGATAGGTTGATGATGAATAAATAGTGATCAGTAAGAGGGAGGCCATAGCTTTGTTTATCAAGACCGTTTCAAAGCGACTAAAAAGTAAATTTAGTAATATGCTACTGGAATTAGTTGCTGCATTTTTCTGGAATAGGTTTAAGAAGGTGAAAGTGTTCATTAGTATCCTAGCTGGTGAGCAGCAACATGGATTTCTCAGTGGTCGATCCACCAGTTCAAATTTTCTACATTGAACGTGGGTCATGAATCGTCCTGTCGATGTTATCTACCTTAACTTCAAAAAAGCATCTGACAGAGTTCCGCATGAAATACTACTACATAAACTACTGTGTTTGAATAAGTGCCCAACTTTCGAAACCATATCCAACATAAGTGATATTCCCCAGGGATCTGTAATTGGCCCATTGCTTTTCAATATATTCATTAGCAATTTCGTAAGTGAATCTCAAAGCGACGTCTTCCCCTTGCCGATGACACAAAATTGTATGCAAACCCAAACCTGGATAGAAATACAATGGCCAACGATCTTCAGCGAGCAGAAAAGCGGTGCCAAAAGAGTCTCCTGGATCTGAACAAGCAAAAGTGCAGTGTGTGCAGAACCATCTTGGTTCTGATAACCCAGACGAGCAGTATTTTATTAAGGATGTTCCACTGAAACTCGTAAAGCACCAAAAAGACCTGTGTTATGATAAGCCATGATCTAAAATAAGAAACACACATTGGAAAAACTATAAAAAAAGTTGGCCATTTGCAGGCAAAATTCATGACTACGACAAGTTACTGACTAATTGGACTCGTAAATGGCTTATATCATGAAGTAATTTTTCGGGGTGAACTTTTCAGTTTGCTCTCTTATTACACTTCAGCAGTTTAGCTTTATTTATCAGATTGTGGAAGGTTATATACCAAAAAAAAACAGTAAAAAGTATTGAGTCCTCCACAAAAAAAGTATTTCAAAGAATATCAACCATACTCGTATATCTTACATGATAACTGATTCTTTTGAAAATATCTCTCGTGAACTGTTGTCAAAAATTTACAAAATGTAGATTAAACCAATCCTCGAGTATGCTGTGTCAGTTTGGAATCTTTATTTTGCCAAAGACTTTAGCAAACCCAAAGGCGTATCACTCAGTTGTCCTCACAAATCCGTGACCTACCATATAATCGTAGCCTTGAATCACTTGAATTGACTTGTTTTTCCGATCGCCGATTACGAGGTGTTGATGAAAGACGGAAGTCATCTATTTAAAATAGTGAGAGAAAGGTGAAACTGTGTTGCCAAAATTTTTTGGGCAATCGTGTTACCTTCCACTGGAACGGCCTAACTGAGCATATAGTTTGGGCTCCATAGATTAATGCTTTTAAAAATGCTCTGGATAATTACTGGAATTGTAAAAATTCATTTTTGATTTCGTTTCGTAATTGTTACATTATATTACATATTTGAACGGCTATGTCTTCTAACACTTATTGAATAATAATACTTTTAATCCCAGATCAGAAATTTCTGATGTTATAAAAATTTTGATTTTTCGCTGACAAACACGTTTCTGCTTTTTTTCTCATGTATATAATATAAAATTTAATGGTTATATGAAAGTAGATGTTTCGAGAAAGCTTTTTTCTTCCAGTTTGTGTCTACTACACATCTTTGTAAAGGGTTTATTTTGAAATTGATTACTTTTTCCTTTCTTTGGAAGATTCCCAAATTTTTTTGTATGAAAATGAAGAAGTAAAAAACCAAAACCTTTAAAATTCAAATTTATGAAACGACGTATAACCATATTAATTTACATTTTTTACATTCAGACCCCAAGAACAAAGCCTTCGTGATCTAACACCAGAGAACGCTATTTCGACTTGTCATAAGTCTCATTAGTGGTGCAAGGCTTAGCCCCAAATGCATTGTTGGACTGAACAGTATTTGAAGAACAAATCTGAGTGGAAGAAAACGTGGAAAACTACTCTTATGAAAATACTCCAAGGTCTGTTGCAAAGTCAAGCTTTGACATGGACTGTTTTTAGGATCTGGAAATTTGTATTTTGAAATGTAAATAAATAAAAAATTTAGATGCCTTGCGGTAAAAGTGGCAGAGAAATACAGGGAGCGAGTTCTTATTTGGAGATTGATATCAATTAGGTATTTACTTTGCAATCATTGTTTATCTTGGTTAAGTAAGATTTGAGTTTGCGTGCATGACATTCTTCACCTATCACAACAGGAGACAGCTAAGGCAGGTAGAAACAACGCTCTCTATAGTTGGATCACAAATGCCTTATATTTGGGCCTATGTTTCATTCAGGGACTTTATATGACTTTTGAATTAAGAACTTCATATGTATTTTGAATTAGTAGAGATTTCATTCATAGTTTGAGGTCAATACCAGCTCAATTTTCTCAAACCACAAGTAGTATTTTTTATCACTAATTGACTCCAGATTGAACATGATGAGAACTGAAGGGGGAGGGGGCGGGCATAATAGTAGTTTTTTTCAACCTCTGGAAGTTTTACAGCATGGAAAAACCTCACTGGAAATATTAGAGATTTGTGATGTCAACACATATCAGATACTTGCTAAAGTTTTTGATAATCAGCTGTGGTACATTAAGATGATAAGAATAATTTCCATTCCTTCGATTATCAAGGGGCCAATAAAAAATTTTTATGATTATAAAATTACCTAACCCCTTCTGAATATAAAAAAACTTCAATTTGGCGATATTATATGGTCATTACTATAGAAAAATTGCTACAAATATACGAAGTGAAATGAACCTGGCTGATACTTTATGAAAATTCATATCAAAACTTACTGATTCAGGTACATCATAAATATACTGACCCATTACTTGATGAAAATTTATAACAGTATCAATGATAATGGATACTGTTATAAAATTAAATCAAGACGAGTTTCACTATAACGTAGCTTTCACCAGTTCACCTGAAAAACAAATATTTTTTTGATAACTTTTTAATATGTTATAGCAAAAATTTGACTTGTACGTTACAAAATGCATATATATCTATAACTCTTCAAAGAATCTTCCAATAATAATGCTTACTAAAAAATGTTTTGATTATGGTTTCTATTACTTTGTCCTGTTCATTATATAACTAAGACTTCCATTATTTATTTTTTCTATATCATTCTGAAAGGAAAGCCTACATTCATTGAATAAGTATCACAGTAGGAAGTGCTGGTATAAATTTTGGTTTGAGAAATGCTCCACTAATTTGACATTGGTGAAGTAACTATTCAACATTTTGACAATAGTGTTTTAGTGGGATATTTTTGTCTTGTAACATTTTAACGTTTGTCCTCATTAGACATTTGATAAATTGGAAAAGCAACCGGGAAAAAAATCATTCACAAGCACATTGGAGTAATTGAAGTAACCTAGCGATGATTGTTTCAATGATTTCCCAGTTGTGTTCCAAGATCTGAGAGTTCATAGTTATTCAGAAGAATTAAATGAAAAGTATAATCACAAATTCAAATTCATTTTATCTTTTAGACGTTTACCTGGATTAACCAGAAACTTGTGATAATGTCCTGTACAGAATTATTGAAAGTTTCTGCTAGAAATTGTTGAAAGCTTTAACAGCCATTTTTATTGTTGACTCTGTGACAGAAAGTGTACAGTTCCAGCGTTTATTTTGTCACAGTAATTTTAAGTGTATATATTATGTACATTTTAGGCTAAACATCCTCTATATTGTTAAATTGATTCTTGGAGCTATGTTGTAATTCATCTTTTTTTTAAGTCAACACGTTAAGCCCCGCGTGACACATCACGTGGGTCACAGCTACCTATAAGCTTGAAACCGTGTGACTCAAGTTCGGGTCACAGGCAATATGTTACGCGGACCCTACAGGCAAGATGTAATTGTTGAGACCGCGTGACCCATCCGTTGGCCATAATTTCAAAATGGGTAAAATTATATTTTTTGGAAAAAAAATAAAATACATGTTCAATATTGTATGTTTAAGCCGAAATCCCACGAATGCCTTCATATCTCGTGCCGGGCTGAGGGACTCACTTTTTTCTAGTATACCGGGGCTTAACGTTTTAATTGTCAAAAGAAAGAGGGAATGCTGATTTACAATCACAAGTATTATTATTCAATCAAGCATTTCAAAGAATTGTGAGGATGTACTAGTGGTGTTGGTTACTTCTTTGTTAAACAACAGAATTCAGTCAATTCACCGAGAGTATTATCACATGGATTATTTCTTTGGGATATACTGGAATTAGAGATGTTTTCCTTTCTTCTACTGAACTCTCCTTATATTAGTTATTAATAACTATTGTTATGCACCGTGCATATAACGGATTGTTCATGTTTAATTTTGAAAAATGTTCCAGTCAATGGAGGAATAATCCCCTGAGTCACAGAGTATTGTGGCTATTAGATAAATTTTGATGAGAAAATCAATCTGGTTGAAGGAGGCCACCACTGCACCCATTATTGTTATAATATGTATTTTTTGTTGCATTTCTGCCATAGATCTAGTGTATGTGTGTGTTAAATTACATGATATATAACAATAACAATGGAGTGAAGGGTTGAAAAAATTAAAAAGATATTTTGTCTTCTTCAAAAGAGAAGAGAAATAGATATTCATTGAGCTCATATTATTTAAATGCATTCTTGCATAACCCCTGATTTCGAAATCGAAGATAATGTGGATGAAAAAAGACATATACAGTGAGTTTCAAAAAGTTTGCACCATATGGGAAACTTTTTTATTAACCATTTGTCAGAAAATTTTATTCGTGATAAAAATTGGTTGATTGCGGTAAACTTGGATTTGAGTTGTCAAAATTTTAAATTTCCGAACGTTGCACAGGGGAAAACAAAAAGCAGAAATTTTGATCAGGAGTAAACTACCCTTATTTTCGACATTATTAAAAAAGTTTATTCAGAAATGTTGTTTGAATTTGAAAACAATATTCAGATTTGAAATCACAGCCACCTACATAACAAAAAAAAAATCATTTTTTGGTGGATGGATTTTCTAGCCTCATAAAGAGTACTAGTTTTTCATATACACCTTAGGCGCCTCCCTCATATCACTATAATAATATTTCAATACGAAATTTTGCCCAATTTATTATTCGAACTTGTATATCGATGTTTGTTGAAAATGGTTTATTTTTATTAGTTTTTTTGGTGCAAAATTGATATTTCGCTCTGTATGTATGTCCATGATAACTATCAGTATGATTTAATGATGAATTGAAATTATTTCTTGTCTATGTATGTCCATAATAACTATCGTATGATTTAATGACAAATATAAATTATTTCTTGTCATTAGTCATACTGATAGTTATTATGGACATACATACAGAGTGAAATATCAATTTTATACCAAAATTGACTTCGAATTTAAAAGAATTTTTTGAATAAATTTTTTTAATAATGTCGAAGGAAATTTAGTATTTTGACAACTCAAATCCAAGTTTTCCGCAATGCAATAATTTTTATCAGGAATAAAATTTTCTGACAAATGGATAATGAAAAAGTTTCCCATAAGGTGCAAACTTTTTGAAACTCATTGTATAAATGAAATTTTTGTCAAATCTGAAATGACTCTCATTATTTTACCTTGTTTATTTCAAAAAGCATTTTTTTTGACAGAAGGAATTTTTCTGAAAAAATGAAAGCAGCCAAACTTTCACCAATATTAAAAATTGACAACAAAAGTTCGTAATTATAGGCCAATTTCTTTTGTTTGAAGGTGGTTGACAATGTTTCATGGTGATTTTCATTGGTTCGGACCTCCATTGTCTAATATGATATAAAATGATTTGAAATCCCTGAAAGAAACAACAAAATTAAAAAGAATAGCTCAAAGTAACAATTATATTAAGCAAAAAAACCCTGAACTGAAATTACAATAAAATGAAAATACAAGCAGCAATTGAAAATTGAACAGTTAAAATATTTCAAGCCAAGTTACTTCACTAGATTTTGGGTAGTCCATACAAGTGAGGGAGCTTACTGTGATGCGGTGTTAGCGATGACCTCTCCTTTTCCGAAAAATAGACATGGTGTTTTTTCAAAGTCTAGTACAACTTCCTTTTAATTGATGCAGTAGGGTCCCGTTCAATCTTCATGTATTACCCCTTCTGAATAACCTTTTCGATCTTCTGTTTGTAGAGATCAGTATCCATCACAACAGTAGCGTTTCCCTTATCTGCAGGTAGGATCTTGATGGTGTTATCTCTACGTAGACCATTCAGAGCTCTACGTTCTTCATTGCTGATGTTATATGTTGGAACTGGTTCTCGATCCAGCTGTTCTCTGATTTTCTCTCAGAGGATTGTCAAAAAGGATAAGAAGAATTGGGTCCAAGTACAACATCAAAACCTGCTTCAGATCCGGAAACTCTATCCGTAGCAGCCTCACGAAAACCAGGCCACCAAATGCGGACTGCAATTCCAAGAATTGCATTTACCGGATACCCTGTGAGTGCGGAAAATTCTATATCGGTGAAACTAAGAAGCCATTGAAAGTTCGCATTGCCGAGTACAATAAATATACACAGCGAGGGGAAACCAGCAAATCAGGAATAGCAGAGCATTTTTGGACTCATCAACATAACTTCGAGTTGTCCCAAGCTTAGATCATACACAAGGAGGAACACTGGTTTAGGAGGAAATTCAAAGAAGCCGCATATATGCTGTCCAACAACGTATTCAGCCAAGCCAGCGTAGAGATACGCAATATATGGAAACCCATAATCAAATGAAAAACGGCCAACTCCCGCCAAACCGGTAAAGCGAAGAGGGAAGAGGTAAAAGCACTCGAATGACCTATTAATAGTCATTTCTCGGAGGGAGAAGTCCAGTTATCACCCGAAGGCGATTGTGGATACTAACAATCGAAACGTCGTGAGTAACTTTGCTAGAAATCTTTCAATTTATTATTTCTTTTCAATTTCAAATTGTTGCTTGTATTTTTATTTTATTGTAATTTCAGTTGTTCAGGTTTTTTTTTGCTCAATATAATTGTTATTAGCTATTCTTTTCATATTAGACAATGGAAGTCCGAACTAATGACACAGGCCAATTTCTATTTTAACAGTAATTTCCAAAATATTAGGGAAAACATTGAAATTGGACACTGGATATATTTTTTAATTGATGAAATGAAACGTTTTGATGAAAATATTTGGCTGTTTATTATGCAATACCTTTGAATTCACAAAAAATACGTTTCCTCTTTGAAAATAAAATTTGATACAGTTTACGGTGAGATTTTGTGACATTTCATTTTGAAAATCTCCGGTCAAACTGTATTAGTATTTTTGATATAGATTTTCATCGAATATTAGCCAGTTACATTCAACGCTATTTTTTTGCATTGAAAGGTCTAAAATTCAATTATTTCCAGTATTTATAGTTTTGCGAAATCTTGATATTTTTTTGTTCAATAGAAATGAAACGAGTAATTCGACAACGAATTTCCCCAAAAAGCAATGTTTTTCCCAGAATAAACCCACGAGATGTGACAAAACGGTTATGAAAATTTTTGTTTTGAAATCCCAAAAATTTGTAGGAATTACAAATTTATACCATGTAGATTTTTAGCGACCATTCAACGAAGACTAATTTACCATTACTTGGTGAATATTTGTGGGAATTTTGCTCCTAGTATTGGAAGTTGATATATGTACGGAAAGATTTGCGAGATGATTTAGATAATTTCTAACTGTGACACACATGTACTATCAAATTTCAAAATAAAAACACTTCCTGAGAAATGTTTCAGTTGAATATTTTCGTGAACAACTTTGCATATCATAAAATTTAAGCTTTCACGTCCAGTGTGACCAATTTAAATAATATTTTCCATTTGCCGACCATAGTTTCCAGGTTTTTATACTTTTCGTCTGCAAATTTGATAAACAAAATAAAAATCAATTTCGCAATGTATGAAGTGCTCTATTCCACCTCAATAGTACTTTTAATTATGAATAGAGCACTTCACCTGTTGCTTCATTGCTTTCAATGATGTCTGCTATACAAAAATCAGAGACCAAAAGTGTCACATTTATGACTCATCCGAAAAGTGTTGTTTTGATATACCGTGGTACTTGTCTGGATCACGAACGCGATGGTTGAGTTCGGCTGGCATCAACAAAAACAATCCATGAAGGAAATTATCATGAAAACTGTGGTCTATTTTAAGCCAACTTTAATGTATGCAGTGGATGCTGCAGAGGAAAAGAAAACGATTTCTCATTGGTGGGCTTCCCTATAGATGGCGTTCTTGTTATGCTTATTTCTAACCCTGTACATGTAAATACAAACAAAGAAGTAACAAAACACGATTCTAAGATGCATATTGAACAATACTTGTGATGAAAAAGCTATGTAACTCACTTGTATAGAGATAGAATATATGTATATAATGCTATATTTTAGTAGAGATCTATTATATATGTATATTAATTATGCTTTATTTTTGTGCATGGATTTTTACTCATTTCAATTTCCGGTGTTTTATCTTTTAAATATATGAATATTATACAAGCATTTTATTTATATCCCAGAAATGTTCAGCTGCTTGACTAGCGGACCTGGGTACACGACGATTTGAATACAAGTAAATAAAAGATGTTATATAACAAATAATAAATATACACTTTATTTTTATCATTTCATAAATAAAGAAAATATTTACACCAATAGTACAATATACATATACAACAAAATGATAAAAATTGTTTTACATACAAAAAATAAACTTTTACCTAACTTATAATCCATAGATCTGCAGCCTAATCCATTTTTTACTTGAGCTTCCGTTTGTTTTTGAACGTAGTGTGATGATATAAAAAAAATAAAACTAATCAAAAAAGGCATTTTCAGCAATATTGGCACTGAATCAGTCGCAACTGAAAGAAGAAGAAAATGGCTTCGAAAAAGAGTCCGATCTAGCATGTCGTAAATTCTGCCCTCGATGAGTATGACAAAAATCTTTGGTTATCGTTAACCTTCATTCGTACTTGCGATTACGTGCAATTGTTTCCCTTTGCTCTTATTGTATACTTGTCCTGGGCTAAAAGGCTCTAAGCGTGGATGAGTATCTCCCTTTTTTGAACTTTCTAGAACAAAAAATGTAAATTATGAATTGTATATCTGATTTCAAGTTAGAATTTGACTCATTGTAGAGATCCATAAAAAATTATAAATGGAATTTCTCTAAATTTTATGAATAAAACAAACAATAAATAACTTCGAATGCAGCAGAAAATTAATCAGTCATGAGATACCGAATATAGATAAAAAATAATACCCACTGATTGTACAACCTTAATTGAGAACAAAATACCTTCTGAGTATGATAAAATATTGAATTATATTGAAAATTCAGAATGCCACAATTATTTCAAGAGAGTCGACGGAGGAGACAACTTTTAAAAGGAATGTATTTATACAGATTTTATTTGTTTTTCGAGATGTTGATCTTACAAAGGCACTCAGAATTCCCAATTTCCATGAAGACAGAATACTTATACAGTCTACGCGTCAACATTTTGAAGTAATTAAATTTCATAAGGGAGAATTTTCAAGTTGCACTGAATTTTTCATTTGGGAAATGGCATGAAAATCACATTTGCAAGCGTTTTCTCACATAGATTTTTCAATTTTGCTCAGTATTTCCTTATATTGGATTCAGAATCATCAAGAAAAACTTAGAAATAAACTGTCTCAAACTAATTCAGAAATGGCGTGCGAGGTTGATACATTTTGTCTGAATCCGAATTCGAACTTTGAGAGTAAGTTATTTTCGACTTTATAATATCGGGAAAACTACTTTAATAAAACTGCACCCTTTTTGAAAACTGGTAGTATTTCATATACACATCATGTCAATTTTAATTTCTCTAATAACGACTTTTACAAGAACCTGCTTCGACCAAAAATAAAAACATGATATAAACTAATTTCATGTTCATCTATGAAGTATGGTTAGACACATTTCTTTGAATATATTTAACACAATTTATAAAGTTGACCCAGAGTATACCCAAAAAATTTGGGAGAGAGAAGTGTGGAAATGCGAGAGATATCGGAGCTATATTCAACCCTCTTTGATAAATCCATCAGTCTATTGGAAGTACTTTTCTCTCACTCGTAGCACGTTATGCTAACCAAGTTAATAAAGAGATCACTAATACTACCTCTTACAACTAGGTTGATGTTTTTATGTGCTTCTACTTTGCATAATGAGTGTCATTAAAATAATGAAGGTCATCAAATTAATTTTCGGGATTTTCTTATTTACTACTATTCAGTATCAGAAAACATTCTGAAATTCATTATTTGCGAGAAACAGATTCAAGTTCCGTTCGTCATTAATTTATGTTGGTTTTGAGAGTATATTAACCTATAAATAATAGCCAACCGTCTAATGACGCATTATCTACCGAAAAAGTCTATGAGCACCAGCTGCACTCACATTTTATATAAGTATCATTTTGATGATAAGTACCTCCAATGTGTTTATTATGAAGGACCTGATGTAGTGGAAAAGTTTGGAAGAATTGGATAAAACAGCTCATAATATCCACTTCAAATGTGATAAGCAGATGCTTTCTCTTACCGATCAAGAACAAGCCAACTATGACCCTGCTAATTTTCATCATATATGCGATAAACCATTCGTCGATGAAAGTGAGGTGAAAATAAGGGAGTATTGCTAATTTATAGGACGATTTCGCAGAGTTGCCCATTCCATCTGTAACTTGAACTAGAAGACTATACCAATTTTCTTCCACAATTTAACAAACAATAATTGTCATCATTGTGAAAACGCTGGCGAAGAAGCAAGAACCAGTTTCAGAAACAACACAAACAAAAAAAATATAGCTAATTTTCAAAGTCTAATGTGGAAAAATTTTCAGATCCCAAAACACATGAAGTTGAAGTTTGTGGACTCGTTACGTTTTTTATCCGAATCTTTAGACCAATTGGGTCAAAGTTTAGAAAATCACCAAAGAGCCGAGATTAGAAAGTGTGATATATTAACTCAAAATCCTTTATCGAGAATGTATTTTTTTTTCACCGCAGCACAAGAAATTAAACGACCTTTTCGTGATATAT
>WOGR01000987.1:0-21739 GCA_015342045.1 Leptinotarsa lineolata
AACTCCTGCATAGAAAGGTGATTTTTTGTGTGATGTGTTGCTTCTCTATACTGTGATATTGTACCTAATGTTGTTATATACCAGTGCATAATATAAATTAATCAAATAATACCTATGGAAATTTGACTCGAGTGTATAGAAAGCATAGTGTAGTTTGTTTAATTTCTTGCAAATAGCATCTATTTGGTTGTCAAATGAGAGTTTATAGTCAAGTTACAGAACCAAGTATCGTGCTGACTCTCTGACGTGTTTATTTTTATGTCATTGATATTTACTGTGATAGGTAGGTACGTTCAGTTGAATGAAAAACAAGTCATTAAAATGTGTGAAGATCCGACATTTCTATAAATTTGAAAATGTTAATTTATTGTCATTACCTACACGTTATAATTTTTATCGAGATATTAGCCAATTCGTCAACGATGACATATCGGTAAAGTTAAAATAATCAAAGTGTATGACCCATGATTCTTCGAATGACCTTCGGAGGTCGATTTAAGATTTACCCACGATCATACCACGTTGTAATTTTGCCAGTTCTTTCAGTTTCTGTAATGGAAAATATAGATTCCCGTTCAAAATCTGCTACTGACCTTCAAATAATTTTCAAGGTCGAGGTTAAATCAAAAAGCTTATCGTTTAGCCAGGGGTTTTTAATGCTCCTCGTTTGTTTTCCAATAACTAACTGTATCTTTATGTAATCAAACAGCTCCATTCACAAATATACAACAAGAAACTGTAATTGCATATCAACCTATCTTCAGATCAACGATTGGAAAAAATTGTCAATTTTTCCCAATCGGCTATAGTCTAACTTTCAACAATACCATGTGCTACTAATGAAAATGATAAAATTAACTCACCTGCATTGTGGCCTCAGTTCCCGCAGGAGCAATGATACTCGCGTAGGACGCCATGCAGGCGAAGAACAATCCGAAAGTTATGCCGTTCGTCAACTCTATCGGGAGAAAATACCACGGATTGGATACTACCGAATACAACGTAAACCTTATTCCAATCGCGAACAAAACAAGAGACATCGTGTGTATGTGACCCAATTTCTTCATGATTTTTCCTGAAAGGAAGAAGAACGGGGCCTCTCCTGCCAAACACTGTATTGCCTGGACAATTCCCTCCAGCGTCTTTACATAATTGATGGTTTCGCAACCTTGAATCTTGGCCAAATCTTCGATGAGCCAGAAAAGGAACTGCCATATGAGACCGGTGCACATACCCACGCAAACGCACCATATGAGGTAGATGTTGATGCGGATATTCAAAAGCAAGCGACCGATGTCCCGGAATATGTTGGTCGCCAGTTTTTTTTGAGTGTACTGCCAAAGAATATTTGAGTTCAGTACAGGGTTTCTAAAAGACTGAGAAGGACTCACCTGAATTTTTGTAGATACCAGAAAATCCAACAAGATAAAAATGGCAGAGAGATAAAAAGCGATGGTGTAATCTTTCTGAGATTTGCCAGAGCTCAGAGCGTCAATTAATAAACCTGCTACTGCCGAAACGATTCCCCAACCTAGAGACCCAAACAGTCGCTGGTAGCCGTACTTGTCAGGCCTGTCACCTGCAAGAAAAATTACCAATAACTATTAGGTTGTTTCAAAAGTTTTGTCCATTTTAAAATGTCATGTGTTTTTGCAGCTTCATATCTCAATAAATATTTATTCTCGTTCAGATTTCAGCCTCGAAAATGAGCCCTGAAGTGGTCGACTTACTTTAATCAAGGACGAGGATTTGAGAACCCTGGTGGAGACAGTAGTCGGCACTGGTCGACAGAAGAAGTCCAATCCTGCTCCATAACAACGCCCGTCCGAAAATTGAATGAATTGAGCGTCGAAGTTCTGCCCCAACCACCATACTCCCCAGACCTCCCGCCAACCAAATACCATCTTTTCGAGCACTTTGACAACTTTCTCACTGGTAGAACTTTCGCCAATCAGGACCGCGCAGAAACGGCCTTCGTCGACATTATTGAATCCCGAGCACTCAATTTGTAACGGATTAAAAATCAGACAACGCCTGGAGTGCATTTTTCGAGTTAACATCTGTACGAAGGAATGTGTTGAACTAGGTCAGACCCTTAGAATGTAAACCAAGAAACGACCTTCTGAAGGCCGAAAGATTTTGAGTTCATCGAGTAAAACAGATGTTTGTTTAAACGAAGCGGTAAAAGTCATAAAACAATAGCCGCGATTCGGAATAATTATGAGGGAACTTCAATGTCAGTGGGAAATGTTTGAAGTAATATTAATGGGGTTATGAATCAGATATCTCAAAAGGACCGCGGACACGCAGCTGCCAATTGTACTCGCCGACAAGCAGGTGTAGTCGAATTTTCTTTGTTCGAAAACCGTATAAATAAACTGAAATCCGCGATCAAAGGCAGTCTTGTGCAAAACTTCGTGAGCTTCCCACAAGTCAATGTGTCCATTATGTAGTGTTTTAAAGTGTCAGTTTTCGTTTACTGAAAACCTAACTCCGGAGTGTCAAGTGTAAAAATAAGATAACGTAATTTCGAATAACCCCGATCAGTTTTGTTATTAAGTCGAGAGTGAAGTATTGTTCTAGAATATTAATGAAAAATCATACTACAATTTGATTAACGCGACCGTATAGAAGAGTTAGTTACTACCCTCTTCTAGATCGTATAGTGATGATTCAGAAAAAACGCAAATTAATCGTGTCGTCGTCTCAGACTGCCGAGCCTAGAATTTTATGTGGTTCATCCGCAGAAGCAAGAGCAATATTTACCTATTGATTTTCAGTGCTGTTGTGACAAACATTTATGCGATTTATCATAAGAATGAGTAACTTATTAGGTGATTAGGTATCCCATTTCAGTATATGGAATGTTTTGTTATGAATATCTGACCTCGTATAGCCGACGAGGCTAGTAGTTGTGTAATATTTAATGTATAATCCTCAATTTTGAAACCGTTTCTCTATACGTTTTTATGTGTATCTTTTGATATATTTTTAAAAAATACGTTTTGTTTGTAATTCAGTATTTGATTAATGACACCTAACTACCAAAGGAAAATCTGCTCATTTGGAAATGACCGCCCGTTTCCAAATGAATATTTCGATGTCCTTGCTTCGATGTTTCAGTGTTTTAATACATCTTCACTTCAGAAATCACTCCCTAACTGTCGAGATTAGGCACAAAGAACATCTAATAACGTTGTTTCTTATAATTTATAACAATTATGGACAAGAGCAGTGAAAAAAATCTTGGTATCAAAAAAAGTTGTGAAGAATAACAGAATCAGTGACATATTTGACATTAAAACATTAGAAGTATGTTGAAAAATTAGCTGATGGTTGTCAATAAAAAATTATACTTTCATTTGCAATTTCATTATATTCATATTTGGAATTCTAAAAATAAATTCGAAAAATTGGTAATCAAGATGAATTCATACTAATAACTTTGTTTTTCGCATGCATCATTTCATACATCATTTGCGATAGGTAGATGATTCTGATGAAAAAAAAAAGGTTTAATATTCAAAAATGACAAATGACTATTTGGGAATGTTGTGTTTGAGGATTGGGCAAAATCAAAATTATCAAGAACAAGACCTGCTCTCATTTGCATTCAAAAGTTAGTCAATTTTCTTGAGAGAATTTGTGTTTCTGTTGGAATTTTTTCACACTATGTCCTTGTTATTTTTAGATACAGTTTGGCACTGTTATTTTCAAATTTGACAAGAAATATTCAAGAAAACAGATTATACATAGTCGCAAAACAAATAAAATCTTTACTTTAAAATAATACCAAAAATAATAGTTCCTTTTTTTTGGATATCCATCACATGATGATTTTGGATTAACTTTATTTTGTAGCTAGATTAAATTTTTAAATTCATTTTTATTGAATCTCTTTTTTATGTTAATAATTTTTTTGAGATTGTCATAATTGGTTCCCTTTGGCACTATATTACTGTTATATATTACTGGAAAAATAAAAATGCTTACCCAACAGCTCAAAGCAAATGGCATCTCCTACGCTAACCGATACAGCCTGTCCTATCCATGCCAATACCATGAGGAGTAAAAAGATCCAAAAGTGGTGTAAACTATAAACGACACTGTCTTTGATTTCAGTGACCGCTATGAGATCATTCATATCATAATCACCACACTTAACTTGACATGAAGTCGATATACTCCGTGAGACAGGACATCCAGGTTGAAGAACTCTGCCATCAGGTAGAGTAACGTTTGGAACCCTGAATAACAGTTTGGAGCCCAACAAGTCGATTTCTGATTTCGGAACGTTGGCAGTGAAAGAAAAAGTATTGGGATGGTTTACTTGACAGAACTGGGTGAACTGCCAATCTTTGCAGAGAATGTTTGTAATGTTCTCATTCGTATCACAGTTCATCTAAAAAGGAAAATCTTTATGCGTTCTAATTTAGGAGAATTTGATGAGGCTTGTTTGTATGCAGACCTGTCAGTTAAACAGTGGAGTTACAAAGGTATCAATCGATATTAAAGTTTCTGAGATATCTCTCCCAACTACCTACACCGTAGGTTCTGGTAAATTCCTGCCGGAAAACAACTACTTCCCCGGCTAATACCACGCTGGATATTGAATTATATCCGACAGGCATTTATGCAAGATACCTCAAAGATTGGCAATAAAAACTCGTCACCTCATTCACCTCTTTCAGCCTTTTTTAATAGTAAATAAGGTGTTCAGCAAAACCCTCTAAATTAGGTTTACATAGAATAAATATTGAATGTTCAAATGACAGTTCAGGATTTGACTTACTTCACATTTATCCATAGTTTTATCTTTGTGGAGTTGAATCATACTGCAGTCATTCAATGAACCCGTCGAATTTGTGTCAAAAACTGCTAGATTTTCGTGACATGCAAAATGCACTCGTCTATCAATTTCAATTTTAGGAGCATAAAATATGGATAAAAAGGCTACAGCTGTGAGTAACTGAGCTATAAGGAACAAAATTTTCTGGCAATGAAATCTGTCTGCTATCGATCCAAAAAATGGTTTCGCTAACATCCCGCTGATTGGAAGAATGGTGTAAACAAATCCTACAACCACACTGGAAAATCCTAGTTGTCTCGCGTATGAAGATAGGAATGGAACGACAGGGCCGGTACCTTCAACAAAATTTTGTAATCAAGTTTAGATATACTTTATTTTCCATCATCAGATGATGGATGGATGTATATACAATTCAAACTCAGAATTTATGTTACAGTTAATTATTTCGACTAATACCAATCTTGATAAAATCGTCATTACGTTAGAGTAATCTCATCTGTCGATTAATCACCCAATGAAAAATAAAGCTAAAAAACAGCTTTAGCTGACACTTCGCCCTTTCATCATGAAGTTTAAATGAGATATACTTGATCTACTGTGATTAATTGAGTTGATTATTATTATTAATGAATTTTTTAACAAAATCTAATACCATGATCAAGAATAGATAAGCGATTAATACAATTTAGTTAGAATTCCAAAAAATTTCAGAACAAGAAGTAGTACAGTCTGAAAAAGGTCTTCGAAAAAAGCAGGATTTTCTGAAAAATGGGCTGCAGAATATTCTCTTTTTCTAAATACGCTCTGGATTAAATATAAATGATGGAAATGGGATTTTTTGTGGAGTTTCTCAAATCAAGTTATATGTTAAAAAAGCATATTACATCACATTGTTGAAAGTAGGGCATATATGAGTTCTCAAATGAATTCTATAAAACAATATAATGATGAATTTTCACTTCATGAGTGCAAAGAAGACAAGTGAAAAGTAAAAACCATACAATTATAAAAGAAAATTTGGAGCGATATAGAAGAAGAATTGGTGAAATGTTCAATATTATTTGTGGAATTTATACAAACACTACATAAGTACTGCAACAGATACTCACCTGCGTTATAAAGAAAATAATGTGCCTTCATAGGCAATAATTGCTTATTCACTGCCAATTTCATCCTGGCAGATATTCCAATTTTTTTTAATAAATAACTGTAATTTGTGGTCAAACAACCTTAACTTAAAATAACATCACTATCTACAGGTTCATTTTTTGGTTAGAACTTATATGCCAAAATTTCGTTTCCAAATTCAAAGTAGCAAATGAACTACAGTTTTACACGTCTTTCCCTTTTGACGGTTCTTGAACTTCTAACCATAAAAAACCATAGAGAAATTATTGTATATTGTCTTTGTAAAAACAGATCTGTGACAGATCCGTTTCCCAAACCATCACAGAATAGTAAAATCTTTGTATGTAGTCTATATATGCGAATGAAAATTGAACGACCCTTTCGATGGATATAATCGTGTGTTTTTGCTTATCAAGGTTTTTCAATGTTGCTCACTTTATAAACGCGAAATTCGAAACGTCTTGCATTCTCAGCGGTCTTTTATGTATATACCATATAATGATTTCTTTAATGGACATTCTTCAAAAGGTTACTATTCATGACGTAAATGAGCGTATTCATTTTGATATTTTGTTGAAAAGTTCAATATGATATGATAAGGATATCAAGATAGCACAGAATAATGTGAAGTGAAGACATTCTTCAGTAAACTGTCATAAGCACAGAATAATATGAAATGAAGATAATCTTCAAAAAACTGTCATGAGTCACGATTGTCAACATAACCAATTTTCATTAATAGAGTTCGTAAATAACGAGTTGCATAGAGGTGAATTTTGAATAATTTTGTTGCCAAAGCGTCACTTTTTGAAATTCATAACGATTTATTCGCACCTGTCTGAGCCTAAATATTTGACTAAGCTCATTTTTACACTTTGAAGACGTAGAAAAATGAGTTCAATTAATCTTGATTCCGTCACATCAGCTTTACAGAATACCAGAGTCAGTCCAACGGGAGTTACATTTGCCGGAAAGTCTCTCAAACTAGATACAGAGGAAGATGGTGAGTGCTATTACAATATAATCTATCAAATAGAGCTATATTTTGTTCCTGTTCCAGCCAAACAAGTTCTGGAGGAAATCACAAAATGTTCCAGTCTTCAGTATCTTAATCTGGAAGGTAACACCCTCGGTGTTGATGCATCAAGGGCTATAGCCAAAGCTATAGAAAAGCACCCAGAGTTCAAGAGAGCCTTATGGAAAGATATGTTTACAGGCCGAATGAAAACTGAAATACCCAAAGCTTTGGTAAATTTCCCTTTTCCTTCAGTTCAATCTCGTATTGAAATGTGAAGAGTAGACAAAACTGTGGAATGTGAAAAGTATGTTACTGAAAATACGAAAGTAACAAACTATTTAATAATCATATTTATGAATATAAACAATATATTTTTTTATTTAGTTACTTGGGAGCTGTCTGACTTGTCCATTTCTTCCTAGTCTCCAGAAAACATTGCAGCCTCTTGGGCGGCAATGTTTTCATGACACCCATTACATTAGTCTCGTACCCTGTACTAGTTTGTACAGGTTCTGTGTTGGATGTTTGTCATATTCTTCTGGACATAATTTTGTATGTCCATATATTGCTTGCCTCCTGTGATTCAGTGCCTCACATTCGCATAGGATGTGCAGTGCTGTCTCTATCCTTTCGTTGCATAATCTGCAGCTAAGGTCTCTGTTGTACAGCCCTATTTTGTTCAGGTGTTTTCACTGGACAGTTTACAAAACTGCAACACATGTTTCGCTATACAATAGCTTCCTTAACTGTTTTCAGTCAAGTATTTTATTCTATTCCATTCCAGAAGAAATTTTTTCTTTTCTAACCATCAAATTTTTTAGAAATATCTTGGTGAAGGTTTGGTTGGTGCTGGAGCTCGACTGACTGAACTCGATCTCAGCGACAATGCTTTTGGCCCCATCGGTGTTGAAGGTTTAGCTTCTTTACTTCGAAGCTCTTCATGCTACGCTCTTGAAGAATTAAAATTGAATAATAATGGGCTTGGAATAACAGGTGGAAAATTATTGGCTTCTGCATTAACGGACTGTTACAACTGCAGCAAAAAAGAAGGTAAACCATTGGCACTGAAAGTTTTTATCGCTGGAAGAAATCGTCTAGAAAATGAGGGTGCTAAGGCTTTGGCTGCAGTTTTCAAAGTAAGTTTTTGCAAGTACCAGAAAGAAGAAAATTTGTGTTTATAGATTGTGACTAAAATAAAATGAAGGATCATCGACATTGATAGATAGTTAAGCAACATTATTTGGGAAAAGTCTCTGGCATATAGTTGAAAAATATTGAGATCAAATCAGTATTTTTCTAGAACTCCCAGTTCTAGTAAATAGTATATAGTAAATAATTTATACCCATAATTTGATGAAAAATCACCAACTTTGTCAATTTTTCTTGATCTAGCTTGATACAGTCAGCCGTGAGAGAGAAAAAACTTTTTTGTAAAAAAAAACAGTAATTTTTTTTTTGCATCTGAATTGCCCTTAATAATATTCTTGAGTTCATCATTGTTCCTTGAATACCAATAGGTATTTCTGTGGTGTCATCGGCAAACATAGCTAAATGATTTATGTACATAAGGAACCACAATAGGCAAAGAACATAACCCTGAGGAACCCCAGAAGTCACTGACTGGGATTTTGAAATTTCATTATTAACGAAGACTACTTAGGTATGATCTGACAAATATGGTCAAAACCATCTCAGAGCAACATCCCTAAAACAATATATTTCTAATTTACGTGCAAGAATTGAATGATTCACAAAGTCGAATGCTTTTGCGTGGAAAAATTACAAGCAGTTGAATTCTGTAGAACTGCATTCGATCTACTAGAAAGATATTCAAAAAATAGAAACCTAGAAATAGTATTTGCAGTGACAATTTTTGAATTTGGATTGGAAAATTACCATTTTTGCCAAAATTCAAATAATGAAAAATTCATAATACATCACCATATTAAATTACTTAACTTGGCTTATATGTGTATGTGTTTTTATGATTTTGGCACGAGTACTACCTTTCAAGGCTTTCATCGGTTTAGATATAATTTTTATCATTGTTTTTATTATTATTATTGAGAAATATCACGTTTAAACTTACCTTATAGATGATTGGTACATTAGAAGAAATAGCAATGCCTCAAAATGGTATATACCATCCAGGTATATCAGCGTTATCAGATGCTTTCACTCACAATACAAACCTGCAAGTTCTAAATCTGAATGACAACACAATTGGACCTAAAGGCGCTGCAGCCATTGCGTCTGCTCTACCGAACCTTCAAAACTTAAGCGAGATTAATTTTGGAGACTGTCTGTTGAAAACAAAGGGTGCCGTGCTGCTAGCTGATGCTCTAAAAAATACTCACCCCAACTTGGAGGAGTTAACACTTGGTTTTAACGAAATCAAAAGACAAGGAGCTTTAAGGATTGTAGAATCTATGGCTAATAAAAATAAATTGAAAAGTTTGATACTTGACGGGAATCAGTTTGGGGAAGATGGTAAGGAGGAAATCAAGAGAAAGTTGAAGGAAATAGGTGAGTTATATCTACTTTATTTTTTAACAGAAGTCTTTTTTACTTAAATCATGAAGTTGGCCAAAGATTAGACCATATGCTGATGCAATGTGACAAGAATTTCTTCCCTAAAATTTCTTTTACCTGTTCTAAATTGAATTTACTGTTGTGGTAGTATGTCTTCTATTTTTCTTATTTTTTAATAAGTTTGTTCAATACAAATACATTTGAAGTATTAAATACAACAACTTGTTAAAACACTTTTGTTTGAATTGTGTGAATAAATTACATGCCTACAATACATCTTTCAAATCATATTATAAAACATACATAAATCATTGTACCTACTTTTTTAAGTTGTTATACTTATTCATTATCTAAGGTAAAATAAATATTATTATTATTATTCCGTCATAAATTCGTCCAAAGTTTCAATAATGAAGTTTCTGTACCTTTTTAAGGCAAACTTCATATATTGGGTAGCTTGGAAGAAAACGAATCTGAAGATAGCGAAACTGATGATACACATGAAGAAAGTGATGAAAGTGATGCCGAAGATGAAGATGAGGAAAGCGAAAAAGAAAACGAATCTATAAGAGATGTAACAACGCACCCGGGGAAAGTTGATGTGGCAGAATTCTTGGAATCTCCCAGTGCCAATAATTTCATTGCTTTAGGCAATGATAGAATAGAAATGATAATCAAAGAAGCGACGGTATTTGGTACTAAATATATACCCATTTCTCTTTCTATATTTATTTTTTTTCAGAAAAATGAAGACATTTGCATGGATGATTTTGTGAAGATAGTCATGAAAGTATCTGCTTTGAGTAATAATATGAAACCCGAAGTAGCAGATTCAGCTTTGAAATGTTCGGAATCGTTATACAAAGATCTGTTTTCGTGGGCACAGAAAACTGACAAAACTTCTTTAGTGAATAACGCTATTTTGGTGAATTTAGGTTTGATTAAGGTAAGACCCAACAGTTAAAACAAAAATCAAGTTTGTTGTTTCGAAATTGAAAAATATTAAAGCATGTCTGAAGACATAGTTTTTCAAATCTATTCAAGAAGATTTTATTCAACGACCAATTTTTCATTACAGAGTGAAGATAAGAAGGCTAAAGTTACCTGGAATTTGGAGGGTTGCCTTTATGCCCTCAAATACATAGCAAATAAAAATTATGTTCCCGAGAGTACAAAAGATTCCCTCAAAGTCTTCATTGAAAGGCAAGTAAATGACAGCGCTGCCTATAATTCATAGATACATTGTTGTTAACAATGAGAAACTTTTTGTAGCGCTTCATTATGTATGTTCCACATCGGAATGTGACTTTTTTTGTTTTTCTTCCAGGGACATTCAAGGCAACAAAGACAATTTAGAGTTGAAAAAACAAATCGTAGCGTCTTTGAATGTATGAATGTTGTTCATGTGTTATTATAAATTATATGCTTCCTGTTTATAATATTATTGTTTTTTATTTTCTAAAGAAACCCTTTCAACTGTAATCGTTCATATGTGTATGTGATACGTTTTTGCAGAGTGAGCTGTTATGACGACATTTCTAAATATTTGTAGATCCGCTAGGTCTATACACATCCGTCTTTCAGGCGGAAGTGTTTGCTATCTTGCAGTGTACAAGGTTTATTAAATTAAGACAACGAAATGAGCAGATCAATATTTTAACAGAACAAATTAACTTTGTACTGGGTGCCAGGCCATTCAGGAATCACAGGTAATGATAAAGCTGATGAGTGTGGAAAACATGGATCATCAACTTCATACATGGGTCCTGAACCAGCTCTGGGGGTACCAAAATCATTGGCACGAAACCAGATCGTTTAGAAGACACCTGAACAAAATGGGTCTGTACAACGGAGACCTTAGCTGCAGATTATGCAACGAAGGGATAGAGACAGGACTACACATCCTATGCGAATGTGAGACACTGAATCACAGGAGTCATGCAATATATCGACATATAAAATTATGTCCAGAAGAATATGACAAACATCCAACACGGAACCTGTACAAATTAGTACAGGGCACGAGTCTGATGGAATGGGTGTCATGAAAAGATGGGAGAATAAACCCAAGAGGTTGCAGTGTTTTCTGGAGACTATGAAGAAATGGACAAGTCAGACAGCTCCCAAGTAACTAATAAAAAAATTTGAGCATCATTTTAGCGACCATTAATATGATTTTCGGAAGCAAAGATCAACGGACGATATGTTACCGATTTTTATAGCAATGCCATCAAAAACTATTGAAAATCTCTTAACTATTGCGATTATTAACTGAAAGGTTTTTTGGTGTGTCTATCACGAGGATTTACTATGATGAAAGTCCGATGTTAAGATTCGAGTGATCATTTTTGTGCATCGGTTTTCTTCATGAAGGAAAATGTCGCAAAACCGTATATAATAATGTCGAAGCTCAAAGGTACACACTTGATTGGAGACCAAGCATCATAAGCAACCTTTAGCCTGGATTATCAAAAAAAGTTGGGGATTTGTCACATTTCTAAAAGAGTACTAGGCCCGTTGCTTCGAGGTTACTGGGATTTTTTAAACTTTCATTCAATATTTGAGCAAGGTAATCCGCAGAACAAAACTATTCAAAACATGTTCTGTTGACCAGCGTTCGCTCCCTTACGAACTAAAACCCTCAGATGTTGAAACTTGTGGGAGCTCTACTCTGTTTCCTAATAGTAGGAAGGAATAAATGCTTATTATAAATGAAAAAATGCTGAGTCCTCAAACAAAATGTTCAGATTTCGTTATGAATTGCCACAGAGACGTGGATTTATACCGGGTGTGGCAAACGAAAAAACTGTATTAGCGTTTGGGTTGTTTTATACTTGCAGTGGCGTGCGTATAGTTATTTAAAGAAAAGTTCTTGTTGAAAGTGATAAGTTAATTTATTCATATAAAATTAATGTCACTAACATTTCAATTTGAAATATTCAGCTAATAAATGGGTATGCTTATTTAAGAAGATATAAGGTATAAGCAAAATTATGGAGTGTTTAAAAAGTATTTTGATATATTTTATTTTAAATGTCGTGTTTCCTCTTGCAACTAAACCATTTACTTGAATCAAATGCATCGACATTGCATTTTTTGCACTCTTGCTTTTCATTAGGGTAATGAGCAAGGCCTGTACACTGTGTCAGCATAGTTGGTGTGAAAAAAGGCAAAATAGTGGCAAAGCATTATTCAGTCACTATGTTCAGATCCGGTCTGGAAGAAAAATGTTTTTCAAGGGAAAGATTTGTAATAGCTCATAGTTGTTCAACACCAAATCGTTCAGCCTCAAAAACAAGAAATATGTTTGCTGTCAATGCATACAGGAAACTCTTCAGTATGTAGGTAGTGACAAATTTGTCATTACTTTTTATTCCCATTTTCTGTTTCTCAAGTTATTCGCATCTTTGAGATCTGTAGTGTAATGTCAACAGTAACGACACATAACAATTCCCACCTTCATTGGGAAGGTATTTGAAGGGTATGTTTACAATAAAATGTTCTTATTTTCAACCAAATTCCAAATACTGTCAAAATATCAGCATGGTTTCTGTCAAAGTAACACAAACGTAAATTTTTCATACAGTTTTTTCAAATATATCTACAACTCGTTACGTAAAAAGGAAAATGTAAGAGCATTTTCTTCAATTGTCAAACACATTTTGTTATTGATCTGGAGGTATAGGTAATTATATTGTTTTGGCTTTCTTGGAAATTCTTTGTCATACATTCACTTTAGAAAAATATCATTTCAAATCAGAGAGTACCTCGAATATTATGAGAGGGACCATGGAGTTCCTCAAGGATCGATTCTGGGTCCACTTATTTTTTTTATTTATGAACGATCTACCTGACCATAATAGTTAAAATTCTGTTCTCTATGAAGATGATACTAAATTGGCAAGAATTACAAAATAATTTAGCAGAGGAATTCACGAACTAATGTGAAAGAACTGTTTCAATAGTGAATGCAGAGAAAACAGCATGCATTTTGTTGGAATCCGGTGAATGATATCTAATTCAATTCCATAACGAATGTTTGGAATACAAACGGAGTTTTTTTTAAATAATTCAGTGTTCATATAAAAGTATTTGTTTCAATAGAATTTGTCTTTCGTGTAATTCAATGGTTATATGAAAGCAGCTGTTTCAGAAGGGCTTTTCCTTTCAGTTTGTGTCTGAAAGTTACTTCTTCACATGATCTACACATCTATTTATAGAGTTACTTCTTTTGAAAATGATTGCTTCCTTCCTTTCTTTGGAAGATTCCCACATTTTTATGTATCAAGTTGGAGTAGTAGAAAGCCAAAAATTTTCCCAAACATTATTCACTCCTCAGAATATAACCCTTTCAATTTAGATATTTTTGTATTTTGTTAATTTTTAATGTGTCTATAATGTCATTACTTTTCTCATGGTTTTTGAGAATGAAATCACTGAAAGGATTGAATAAAGATTATCATTTCAAAACACTGAAAACCTATGTTAATAAATATAAGGGTGGAAATAAAAAAAACTATTCTTAAAAGAATATTTTCATTTTACTTTCAATATTATTCCTACAAATTGGACAAGTATTATTATATAATTGCAGCCTTGAATTACATTCAGAACACGCACAAACATGCCGGCATGGCAGAAATAATATACATTTTAAACGTTCTTGGCAGATTATACAAAATACTTCTTCAGCTCCTTCTTCTTTAGACCTACGACTCAAATTTAACTCGCTCCTTATTTCAGACCTTCTCCTACGTATAACTTGTGAGTTTCTTTGTTGTATCACTTGATGTTGTACTGGTCTGCTTCTTCGTCTAAATTTACGATAAATACTTAATGCGATACTTCTCGTGTGATGATACAAATGTGAAAAAATGACTACATAAAACTGTGAGATGATATAGATTATGCTAGCAGCAAACAGTAATCCAATTGCAGCTTCAGCAGGTATATCTGTCAAAAAAATAAAACAATTCTTGAAATACACTGCACTATTTCGTGTTAAATCAAAAGTGGTCCTATGTAGCTCTTCCAGAAAGTTGTTGATCCCAAATAAGAAGTTCCAAATAGAGAATGGAATAAAAGTCACCACAAACCAGACGCACGAACCAAAGAGAACTACTACATGTTTACAAAATACGAAAATTTCTCCGATACTCGAGATGATACTTCCATAGCCATTAGTGATGAGAATCCAAAAAGACGATACGGACAGAGATATTTGATTCACAGTACTGTTGATCTTGTGCTGTGTCCATATCACTCTATTCTCAGTTTGTTTATAGAATTGCATTAAAAGTCTCAAAAGTGACAGTAGGAGTTGTACGACATCCCGGCAGAAAATCCCTAGTGATTCCGTTAACACGAAAAATAAATTAGTTAGGATTCTGATGGATGTAACCAATAGTCCCAGTGATTCTATTACAATCTCCACCAAAAACTTGCCGATACTGGAACTCCAATAAAAAGCATAGTAAATAATGAGTTTAAAGAGTTCAATGCAAGGAATTACTGTTTCTAGCATTTTTACCACATAAGAAGATAGTCATTCTAATACTAATTCGATAACTTTCTCAAAAATAAAAATTTTCCGTTGGTAATTGAAAACAAAACCTCACCAATAACTATTCGATTCTATAATCTGACGTTTTCGAGTTCTATGATCTGCGATTGGCACATGACAGTACCAGATGACGGATGTTCGAGTATTAACGTTATTCATTGGTAAAGCAGTGCATAATATTTAGTGTATTTCAACATTTTATTATGAATGTGCACCGGCTTTACCAATGGAAAACGCTATTAGTACAAGTAAGACAAGTTCTCTGATTCATATGGATTTCTTCAACCAAAAGAAACACGGAAACGTTTCGAATAGACGGGTAGAACAATCCATCGAATCGATCAGTGGACTCATTTTGATATATATCATAACATCTGATGTAACACATCTATGTTTGTATTCTACTAAAACATTATAGTAATTTAAAAATGGTTTTCGTAGAAACGCTGCCTATAGCGTGTGATTTTTCTACTATTTCGACATCAGAATGACAATTTCTATTTTTATAATATTCGACTCCTCTTCTAATCGCTACTTTTCAGTAGTTCATCGCCAAGATACGTCTACCGGAAATATTAGAACTAAGTCGAGAGGTAAAACAAAACATTAAGTCCTGCGTGCTGTTTTCATGAATGGTTATGGTTTTTTGTGCTTCTATCGAAAATAATTCAGTTGACTTATTCGTGAGGTAATGCTCAAAGAGCACTATCTTCACAAATTCACAATTGAAGAGCTCAAACCCAGCAAAATATAGCCTTTATGTTTCACATGCAGTTGTGCTGATCCGTTGATTATCGTTTGATTTATCAGTACAAAATTTCCTTCATATAATAGTTTATTAACCACTTACGTCCATCATATTGAAATTGAGAAAAACGGTAAACCAAATCGTTGTGATTTTTTGCAGTTCACGTTACAGATGCATATTATTTCAACTACTCATCAGTCATCTCGTCTAAAATAATAGCGTTGAACGACACCAATCTTACAAACTCACAATTATTGAACAACTCTCAACAAAGCACCAAAGAGATATGGAATTAATTAACTGTATGATCGTTTTTACGAATCGTCTTGGGAACAGGACTAGAATGTGACTTTCGTTAAGTCGTGATTTTATGTCGAAAAAATTACAGTTTCGGCTTTTGAAGTTATCCAAAAAGGTGTTGATGAGGATTTGATGATATGTTTTTAGCCCGAAACTTTTAGAAGTACTCTTTGGAATGTTTTCCATATAAATTCAAAATTGATTTCACTTCATAGGAAGTGCATTTTAATGAAAAACTTTGTTAACCAATACTTTCACGAAAACTCCATCTTCCACACTGGAACTAGCATTATTTTTCATACAACGGATAAATTCGGCCCATAATGCTTCCACCAGAGAAATTTCAATGAAATGTTGAACAAATTCCATATTTTGGAGAAACGTCAAAATAAATTGTTACTTAAAAATCCTTTGTTTTTCTTGAAAGGTATGCACCGTCAACTTGCGACAATGGTCTCCTCAAATAATACTAGACGGTTAATATTTAAAGTGATAAGGTAGGTACATACTCCCTTAGATTTTTTGTATGGGGATACATAAATGAATGTTTTTTCAACACCAAGTACAGATATCGATCATCTCAAACAAAAAATAAGAGATGCATGTATTAGTATTACACCTATTATGCTAGAAAATTGCCACAGAAATTGTCTGGACCGACAACTTATGTGCATTCAACAAAGAGGTCGTCAATTCGAGCATTTAATGTAGCTTTGATTTTCCGTTTTGGTTTCATTTTTCCTGAAAGTTCGCAATGAAATAAATTGTTTCTCTGTTTGATTGTTGTCACTAATGTTAGTAGTTATTTCAAATGAAACGCTATAAAAATAGCAAACGTGATATACCCTTGGATTGTGAATTTATCGCTTTATCAATATCTGAAATAAAAAAGACAGGTCTGTATTTAAAAAAAAGTTGATATTGGCCTTGTTGACAAGAAACGTTTTATCGAATATTCATTATTACATTGTCATAGTACACATCGGATACAATAACATTTTCTTTTTCCATTTTTTTAATATTCTCCGAAATAATTCTATTCGAAAAAAACGAAAACGAAAACAGCATTTTTGATTGATTTTCTTCGACCATTGCATTGTTTCCGATGACAGTAACCTTTTTCCCATTTAATCGTTTTCGTATCTGTTACTGTTTAGAATATAGCAATGTCACCACATGACAAAAGAAACGGCCTGCATAATCATAAAGAAAACAAACATTTAACGATGAAATATATTTAAATTCAATCACTGAACATCAAGAGCTATATAATTTGTACTTTCTATAATATTTCCCGAAATTCACTTAGTTTTTTTTTTAAATATATTATTCAATTTCTATAAAGACTCATGAATGATTTTCCCTCCTTAGGCTGTACCCAGTTTTCTTCAGAGTACTTCGTATTTTTCTGTTCAACGATATGGAAAGTATAGGCATTTCTGGGCATTTTCGACTTATTTGGCTCACTGAAATGGACGACTTGACCGTGTATGAGAATGCAAGATCCTGAAATAAAAAAATATAATTTTGTAATCCCATACTGTTATCTTGATTTAACGGTATTTAGATGACAATTGAAAAGTTAATGTTAACAGGTTATGTTATGGAACTAGATAATGAACCAGTTATTAGATCTGAGAGGTAGTAAAAATTATCTGGTCCTGAACATTAAAACAAGATGGGCCGATGAAGGGTTGAGCATACGTCTACTGGATAAAATAGCGTTCACCAAATGGACCAGGATAGAGGGACTAGGATCTTTAAAACAGATGTGGCTGAACTTGTAAGAGTGTAAGAGACTCAAGAAGAAGTTAGCCCAAATGTTGTTCAGATGCACATACATAGGGACATGAATGCTGAATTCTGATATTGGCTATATTATACAATGTTATTTAATCAAATTCATTATTGACTTGGTGATCGAAGATCCCAGTAAAATGAAAAGGTTTACTTGCTTGGTAATAATGGGAGTAATAAGAAGCACATCAACTCTTGAGTCTACTCCATTTACATCTACATTACGGCTACTCGCTCTGTCAATAACATACGATCTTTAGACGCAAGGACCAATAGTTTGAAGCATCAGTGAAATGTGTTATCAATATTATCTCGTTATATCGTGAGTTGGACGATCTCACCGGAATCAGATTACCGAGATAACGACTTCCAAGATTGCAAGTCAGCAGAGTCAGCAGAACTTAATACTTTATTTCCTATCGTCTACTGCTGACACTGTTGTCTATACATTATAAATGGACCAGGGCTGCCAGAACTAGTGTTTTCGTACTAGATCTAGTGATTTCGGCCAATATTCAGTATGTTAGTGTTACATTTATTATATCTAGTACATTTTAGCAAATAATTTATATTTTGTACAATTTTTAGTACAAATAAGTTCTTGTCGAAAGCGTCAATTGTCACTGTCAATGGCCATATTTGAATCGTAAACAAATGTAAACCACGGTAAAAAGTGTTTTGCCATTTTGGTAATATGAATTATAATAATGGACAAGTAAGTTGTGAATTGTTAATTATGATTAATAATCATGTATACATACGTTTTATTTTTAGAGGTTTGTTAGACGAGAAAAAAAGCAGATTGCTTTAGAACCAGAACCTGTCAATGAAAATGAAAGTATTGTTTTAGAAATTTACAGTGATATTAGCCAAGCAGAATTAGAGATTAGAGACTTATTTTAACCATAACAACGATAATATGGATAATATGGAGCAGGAAGAGAATGAAGTTTCTTCTATATCAGAATTTGAGTCTGAAAATGAAGAGGGACATCCGCCAAGAAAAAGAAAACGGATTTATAAGCAAAAGTTTCCCGCCATTTATTTGGTACTTTTTGTGTTCAGTGTTGGTGCTTTTTAGTTCGTTTTGGTACCATTGCATTTTCATTCTGGCAGCACTGAAATGGACCCTGCGTAACCAAATAAGTGTCCAGTACACAAACCATGTTCAGTATTAATATAGGATTTGTTCTGTATTGTTCGATTTCATTTTTGTCTTCAGACGAGTAACGTCATTTTTGTATTTATTCAAGTAAAGTTATATTTGAAAATGAAGTGTATTTTAAAAAGTTATATTCAAAAGTGTGAATATAACACACTTGGTAATGTTGCCTTGGTAACGTTGCTCCATTGTCAGTATGCCTTGGTGGAACCTTTCCCCTTGTTCGTCACTGACAGCACCCAAATTTTCTGGGAAAAAATTCAAATGAGAGTCCAAGAAATGGATTTTGAGGGACATACGGCATACCATTCTGCATTAGTATTCAAGTAGTTCTTCTACAAGTGTTTCGTAATTTTTTTGTGTTTGCTCTTTCTTGAAAAATCAGACAAGTTTTTCATATAAAAGTAACAGTCGTTGTGATGATTAGTTGTCTCTCGCCAAATCATTGGAACTGCAATAGGCATAGAAGAGCGTTTGCTATTTAACCAGTTACTTAGATTTGCTGCACAGGTTTGGCAACATACGTGAGGAGCCGATTTTGATCACCAACAACAAATCCAAAATACTCATGGTAAGCTACTTTGGTCATTTGATTAATTGGCCGTTTCTGCGATTTAGGAGTAAATTGACCACATATATAGCAAAAACTATCTGCGGGATTAACGCAGGAACGTTTCTGTACTTTGGACATTTTTGTACTGTTGCGTACGTCGAGTTCAAATATGTGATACTGCGTTTACAGGAGTCAACTTATTTTATTCACAAATACTAATATAATACTCCTAATATTTGCGTGTTTGCTCACCTCGCTTCTCTAATACTAACTCATCACTACTCGCGTTAAGCCAATATTGATGATCCAATTGTCAACCTGCTACTTTTATAGCGGTTCCGTATTTCTGGTATTTTCTGGAAACTTCGAGTATCGGAAGTTCGAGAAGTGATTACAATTCTCATATACAGTGAAAGCAGATTCCAATACTGGGCAGAGCCGCTGTGTTGCCAGAAGAGCAAATTTGGAATGTCGTGTCATTCATTTCCGCATTTAGGGATCAAAAAATTAACAAAGAACTGCCTCTGGCATTACGGTCGTGAACTGGCTGTAAACTGGTGAATCTTAATAAAATACGTCGAAACAAGTTCAAACACAAATTTATTGCGGGAAGGGGGGGAATATCAGTACCAGTTTGTTCCAAGTGTTTTGATGATAAAATAATGGCCAAGTGGTTGAGGAATTGTCTGGATATTAATGGGCTAGATAATGAAGTAGTTGTGTTCACACAAATTTGCATCAAATAATTCAACAACTGTTTCTGATACATCATGACTAGTGTGTTTATGGGCAGATTCTAAATGGGAGCAAGAGTAAAGTATACGGAATTAGAATCTGATGTATATAGAAAGAATACTAGTACTTTTAGACATACGGAGATCATTCTTAGCTGTTTCACTGGCCGGTCACGTTCATCTTAATCAAAGAAAGATGCGACGTCAAGAAGGAAGTAATCAAGGGAAACTGAAGGTAATGGATATCCTTCAGATATAATCCATAAGTTAAATACGATTCAAAAATTCAGAATTGTGGTCGGAGAATGAGAAGAGTATGAAATAATAAAATATGATGAAATGTAGGTTGAAAAAAATAACTAACAATTTGAAATGCGAGAAGAATATCGTACAAATTGTAAAGAAGTGACTACTTTAGATTTGCCAGGCTAATCCAGCGGAGATTGGAGTGGTGTTCTTTGGACTAACTTGCCAGTTTCAGATTATACTATGTGTCAGGCAAGGCGTCCAGCCGAAATTAATTTCAAACTTTCCTCCAAATAGATAACGACAACTTCCTTCTATGTTGAGCAAAACAATAAAACAATACCCAAATGTATATGGTATATGATAAAGTAAATAAATGGTTGATTATAACAAGAAATGTATTCACCAAAACAAATGGTGTAGCTGGTCTGGTCCCTGATGCAGGTTGGACGATGAACTGGTCCTGCGTTGTGGGCTTCGCTATTCACCCCTTAGCCTTAGACAGTCCCCTATCGCTTAGGTTGACTGGTGGGCTTCAATATTCACCCCTTGTCGATATTGGGGGAGTCGTTTCATGAAAGCGAGATCACACAATTAACGTCTGACCAGGGAAACGTACACTGCACTTGAACCTTGGATAACCAGTCTTTCAGCGTATGTACACAAAATAAAGTCTCGAACAGTCTTACGATGACAATTCAACAGGTGTCGAAACTGTTATTCATTACTGAATATATCTTTGAAGATATTTACATATGCTTTGAAATGAAAAATTATATACAAGATATGAATCAAAACGTCTGTTAGTGATGGAAAGAGTTCCTTCATGACATTTAATGATATCCAAGTTTCAAGTTCCAGATATATTCCGATATGACAATAATACAGGGTGTAATAAAATTTTCCACTTCCAAGAATTATTCCCACTGGACCTGGCGGCTCAGGAAAAAAATGACTCTAGGTGAGAATCACACAACTACAGATTTTGAAAATAACGTGTACATTAGTACTCACCCAGAATCATCTCCAGCCTTGATTCACAGGATACCATGTGGGGTACTGCGCTTCTACCCTCAATTAATCATACAGTCTTTTTCAATTAAAATTACTTTTTCAATCCTTTTCTGCCAGTCTCCTTCGGTAATATT
>WOGR01000988.1:5282-21720 GCA_015342045.1 Leptinotarsa lineolata
TACTAGATTCATTTCAATTGTTCATTTGGCTTTTTGTCTAATATTTTAGTATCTTCCAAGATTTTTTCCAGGTTTTTTCCAGGAATCAAGGTTAGTAAGGAGCGTGTTACAGGGATCAGGTTATTGTCAAGAAGTGAATAATGGTGGTCATTTTGAACATTTAATTTAATTGTAAAAATTGATTTTCTCAGTTATGATTGCACCAAATTTAAAAAACTTCATATTGCTGAACAGAGGACTAAAATCCCTTTCAAACAAGGTGCCACACGACCCCCTTTGCCATTTAAAATTTTCGAGGGGGTGCTTATAATTCAGAAGGGGTGCTGGAGGGATATAATATTTTCATACTGTAAATTGTCAATTTAAGAATAAAAATCGATCTGTTTCAGGAATTTATTCCATACATATGGACCGCACTGTATATTTCGATTGAATAATTTATTGAATTAATGAATATTGGGAATGATGAAAAGTTTACTGGACATCGTTTCTGTTTAGCCGAATAAATCGAGAAGTGCCGTAGTGAACATAAATGTTCTGATTGATTTTTGAATGTATTGAGATTGGAAATATTTCTTATGCTAACTCGTGGAAGATTGAATAATTTTGGACCATGATAGAAAATACATCTCTGTGTGTGACTTTTATTTAATTTTATAGGTTCATTGATGAATTAGTAACAAATCTTGTTTGTTTATCTCGTTTGATGATTGAAGTGTAAATTTGTTTGTGTACACCCAAGTTAAAATTTGGAGGATATAGAGTTCTTTCGTTTTCAGTAATTGCGTTTCCTTATACAGACATTCGGTAGAATACAACTTGAGATATTTGGAGGATATTGAGGGACTTGTTAAAACTACCACCCCGGACAGCAATACAATATCTTATTACAGATCCTTTTTACATTCTGTATCTATTACAGGGGCTGGTATATGGTGATTACAGATGTTGATTGTATGTCTGACAGTTTTATCGCTGTTGGTGAGACGCGTTTTTTCACTGTTAAATTCTATTTTGATCGCCTAGCCTTCAATTTTTCTACCAGTTCAGTTCTACCAGAAATATTTAAGATCTTGTGCTACTATCGATAAAATCTTCGGAGTTACTCTTATCATTTTGTACCTCAATTTATATCTGTGAATCAGTATCTATTATTACAACTTGGTGGAATGTTTTTCATTCTCAAACTGAATACCACTTAACTTACATAAACGTGTGATATTGGTTGACTACGAACTGAAACAATTGTTTTCATTCAGAGTACCAGAATCCAATGAGAAAATGATTAAGGTATTCCTAATTTCTACCTTTTGTTTGATGCAATTGAGAAACTATAAGAAACAAGTGATGAAAATAATAGTCGTTGTTCCAAATACTCAGCTCATAGCAAAATACTCACCGGAGGGTTTAGGAACATTTCTCTTCACTTGCATCCACTTGTAAGTCGGCAAAACAGGCTGAGGAATCGAAACGGAAGACAAACCATGCATTCCATGATGCTGCCGAAGTCTAGTATGTTCTTCCCCAGGCCCCAGCTCCTCCTTATACTTATGAAGGTGCTGAAACTCCATACAAGCGTTTGAAGCACCTGCTGTTGGGGGTAACAAGTAGTTTCCTTCTCCCATCTCCACCTGGTACTTGTTCTCATGCAGATAGCTGTGATGCAGCTCAACGCCATCTTCGCTATGCTGCAGCAAGTCCTCTTGGTGAGATCCCCTGTAGCTTTCGCTATAGCCCTGGTGATGGTACAAGGAACTGTTGGATTGAGCATAGTCCAGATTAGTGTAGCACAACCCGGTATCGGTATTTATTATGGGGTTTTCCGAAATGGGCGGAGGGTGGTAGTAGCCGATTTCGTGGGGAGATGGAGGGGTGTCAACAGAGTCTGTAGCCGAAGAAGCGTACAAGTAGGGCTCCTCGTAGTGATAGTTGGACGAATAGTAGTTCTGGAACTGGTGATGGCTTCCTGGATGGTTCAACTCACTCGAATAGTTGTAATAGTTATTGGATTCCCCCGAATTGTAAGACGCACTGTGCTGGTTATGATGACCGTACATACTTATGTTCATCATCATCATTGTCATTCACCGCTTATCACGACACATGAGTTTTTTATCGCACCATCCACTGAGAAGCGCTATGTGACCGTTACAACACTCAACGTAAGTTGTTACTACCTATGCCGGTCATGCCGTGCACGGATATGAATGGTTGTGTTTGCGATGCCGTTGAGTCGAGGGGCGGAGCCAAGAATACACGTGTCTTGCGCTGTGACGACGGCGACCAATGGGAGGCTCGGAGCAGGGAAAAGATGTGATGCTGGGCGAGGGATTGGCCAGCATCCAGCCATCATTGCGCTTTTGTAGTAGAACATTTCAATTCTGGTGAATGTTACATGTGTCAGCTACCGTGTGTGACATGACAGCTTCAGTTGTATGGTTCGCATATGCTGTTTCTGATAGGCCGACTATTGCTGAAGGGCTATTTGGTGTTACGATAGTAGTATCAGTTCTGGATGCACCTGAATTGAGTTGCGTGGAGTTTATTTAAATATATGACAGTGCCCAGAAAAAAAAGTTGTAGATTGTCTTTCATTGTCAAATCATAAATGGACTGATCCGTTATAATGATAATAATAATAATGTTTATTTATCAAAAATTACAATCTTCAATAAAAATTTTTTATATAGGTAGTGCTTGATATCTGAATAAATAAACAATGGCATCACTGAAGAAACAATCGAAGAAAGATTGCTCCTTGTGCGTGATATAGCCTCTAGAAGTGACAAAAAATGTCAAAAAAATCACATAGCACATAACACAATGATTGATTATCAGTTTCATGCAAGATGCAATTTTTGCGGTTTTAACAGTTGAATGAGTGTCTAAAATATATCTCTGTCATAACTATTTAGCCAATTTCCTACTTGTTACTTAAACTTAACGTAGTTTTGACTAGTTTTTATGGTTTCAGGCAGTAAATCCCAAGTTTTTGGACCCAGATAGTCGCAGTGCCTGTGTCTCTCTGTATTGATACATTTCGGAATCACAACACTATGTTTTTGTCTCCTAGTATCGTATGGGTGATCTGAGCGTATTATTTCAATTTCATTTTTGTATATTTTATGCACATTTTTTGGCAATGACATCGAAAATGGCACTTTCTTTGTATAAATTAATGGTTGGATACATCCTTCCTTTGCCCAAGATAATTTTAACAATTTCTCTTTGTACAATTTCTAGGTAATTTAAGTGCGTGCCATTCACTCCTCTCCATCCTATTATGCCGAATGAAAGTTGGGACTGAACTAAACTATAATATACGGTTGTCAAATGGGTGATACCAAGATATTGTTTCAAGAGTTTGAATCTTGATATGAATCCCTGAAGTTTATTTGTGAGATACGATATATGTAATTCTCATTGAATGTCGGTAAATTTTTTACCAAAGTATTTAATGGAGCTGGCTTCTGGAATTGATAAATTCTGGTTTATATTCAATGGCCTATATTCGGCAAATTGTTGGTATAGGAGATGAAGGGTGAGTATTTGGTCTTCTCTGCATTTAAAGTTACTTTATCATATTGAAATCATTTATTGATATTGTTGAAATCTTTTTCCGCCATTGCTTTTAGTTATTGCCATGTATCGTTATTATAAAATACTGCTGTGTCATCTGCAAAGCTTAGAATAGTTCATTCAGAAGTCATTTTCAATAGGCTGTCTATACAGATGGTAAACAGAAGAGGGCCCAAGATGGTACCTTGGGGAATCCCGTAGGTGATTGTCCTTCGAGTACTCACTGCACCATCAATATCGACTACTTGTTTTCGGTTTGAGATATACGATTTCCATAGATCATGTTACTTGATGAAAATTATGACCACTATCCATGATAATAATTACGTAATTCTCCCGAACATTTTTATTTCCAGACACATTTCGCTAATAACGTAGCTTCCTCGGTACCTTCTTTCTTCCGAGTCTGCTTGTCTTCTGCTCAGAGTACATTATTCTTGGACCAAATGATCGCTTACCTAACGGTGAGGAAAATAACCGTTAGTTAGTTGGTAATCATTTTCGGAAGTGGTTTATTCTCTCAAAGTTTGGGGAAAGCTTGAACTCTTAAGTCTTTTCACAATTTCGGTATACTCGCAATCTATGAAAGAGTTCAAGACAAATGGGCTGTTGAGGACTTCATTATGTGAATATACTCATTTCACCTAATTTGAAGCTCATATTTTTCTGAAAAGTGGAATAGTTAATTACAATTATTCTGCGTTTCTGAGATACTGAAGAATACCTACAATGAAATTTACTTCTGTTGGTATCTTTAAATCATCGTTTTTTCTGAGTAACATTTGCTTCAAATATTCGAAGATGAATCCATTTACAGGATGCAGTCAATACCACTTTTCTTAAACAAGGATTCATATTTTTCATATTTTTGAAGAGGCTTCATAATTTTCGTTCGTTCTTCGCTAAAGAAGAAGAAGTGGAAGTCGGACATAAAGTTGAATTTTTTCCTAAACATCGTTGAAAAATTGTGCGACTGGAAAAAACCCCCCTGGGAATTGAAGGTCAAGATATTAATTCGTTTAAGGCTTCCTTCCTTTTTTAGGAAGATTCCCACAAAAAAATTATTTGTATCAAGAGAAGTAGAAAGACAAAAACTGTCTTTCCCAAAAAATTATCCTTGCCTAAAAATTTACTCCTTTCAGTTTGAACAAGATTCCTTTGGCTGGGATTTGATCAAATATAAGCGAATGAATGTCATTACGATGTCATGTCGATAACATGAGTATACCAAACTCATTCCGTGACAAAAATTATAATTTTATGAGTGAATTGTGTGTTTTTTCTCGTTATCCAGATTTGGTACTGAAGAGCTGATAAGGCAAGTTTTTTACGACGAAACATCGGATGCCTAGCAGTGAGGATGACTGTGTTCGTAAGTGAAATTTCACCTTTTTCATTTATTATATTGTGTAGGAATCCCGTGAATGATATCTGATTCAAATCCATAACGAATGTTTGGAATACAAACTGAATAGGGAATAGTGTTTTTGTATATTTCAGTGTTCATATGAAAGTATTTGTTTCGAAAGTTTTTTTCTTTCAGTTTTTATCTGAAAGTTACTTTTTTGCATGATCTATGCATCTTTGTACGGAATTACTTTTTTTAAATTGATTGCTTTCTTCCATTCTTTGGAAGATTCCCACATTTTTTTGAATCAAGATAGAATAGAAGAAAGCAGGAGCTTTTCTTTCTCAAAAAACAATCCTCTCTTGGAAATATACGCCTTTCAATTTTAGGCTTTATTTTACCTATTGAAAAAATGGAATGGATTTTTGAAATTTGGTTCTATTCGGCCAATTATCTCGACCACAATGAATGAATTTTATTTATTGATTAATTGAAAATTCATCTAGGTAATGAAGAGAAAACACCCAATGGAAGACAAAAACTGCTTATGTTAACAGCTACAAAAACAGTACCTACAACCATTATTGTGGCAGATTTAAAGGTACTTGAAGGTGTTTATCTCTTGTTCTCTTTTATTCATGTTCACTTTGTCAGTGAAATGTGCAATACTTCAACCTGTATTCACATGGAGAAATTATTATATCCAGCCCTGAAGATGAACTGAATGAAGTTAGAAATTACACCAAAAGTTGAAATCTACACAAAATAATATCTCATAATCAGAAATTAATATATCTCAAAAGTTTTTGGACTTTGAGCCGTAAAAATAATGATAAACCAATCAACTACCTTCAGTTGGTACCTACTTACCAGTTACTTAGTGAAGCAGTCAAGGTTTCTTTATCTATACCTAGGTAATAGGTATTTGCAAAATAGAAATGGACTTAGAAATTTCCACACATACGAGAATGTATGAAGGTTCATGCGAGTTTAAAAATTGGTATAAATAAACCTTGAAACAACCTTATATTACACTTAATTCAATGTTTTTAAATATTAACTCAATTATACAAGTTGTGTTTCGAAGGTACTCAAGTTGCAACTCAAGGTACAAATGAAATCACTTCAATATCAACACCTAGTAATTGATGTATAATTTTCATTTGACAGTATAATAAAAAACATCTTCGTGGATTAGGAAATTGAACAAACTCGTTTTATGAGCATAAACATCGCAGATTGATACACTGTCCAGATCCTCCACCACGTCTAGCACAGAATCTGCTACAAGCTGGACTAGTAGATCCGAATCCACATTTCACACTTGACGGTGCTTCATATGCTGGAAGAAAAATTAAAAAAATTAACAAACTATTCAAAAATTTCAAGCTGAAAAGCTTTCTCAAATAATTGTTCATCCCCTCATTCCTTTTTCGAATACAGTTGTGTTCTTGAATCCATCTATTTTACATCTTTCTTCGACTATTGAACTAATATAGGTAGTGATATTGAGGAAATTCCATGAACTTCATTGTTCTTATTAAAAATAAATCATTAACTTCAAAACTCTCGTGAATATAGATACCTAATTACTACTTTATGAACCTTAAATTACAGCAGTGTTCACAATCAAATGTGTTGGTTTGAAAAAATATTGAGATAGTTAGTACATTCACAAAAGGGTTTCAAACTCTACCCTCACAGGTTAGGTCAGGTTAAGCCAAAAGTGAGTGGGCCTATATTCGACCCTCCACCGCAACCCGCAAGGGTTCATTATGGCTCAAAGGAATGGATAAGATGAATCTACTTAATTTTTCAATTAGGTATTGCCGCACCTTTTCAGACGTCTATGCGATGATTTCATTTGTAATATTGTAATTTTCTCAGATATACTGTCACAATTTGAAGTAGCTATTGAAAATATAACAATTCTCAATTGAAATGAGTAAGAAATCAAATAAAGATTTGCTTCACATGGAATTCTATAACTATGTTTTATTGGTATCAGTATTATACAACTCATATTCAAAAGACCTGTTGAAAACAAATCATTTCCACAGTTATAACCAAATGTGAGGTTATACTCGTAATTATCCGAATTAGGTATATCTTCTTTTGTTGAATACAAAATACAGTTTATCATTGAATTAATTGATACCTACTGTCAACAAAACAATCTGTGAAATGTATCAAAAAAAAACAAATACATCGATTATAGTTTTATATGAATCGGATAAAAATATAATGAATGGAGGCCAAAAAATTGTATATATTCATTTTTGTTTTTTCTGTTTTCTGATGAACTTTGAGTGAGGAGACAAAAAGTCTGAAAGAATTTTGATATTATTGATATTATCTATATAAGAAGTTTAATAATTTTTTTATTGAAAACACTTTTCTCACATCAGAAAAATAATACTATTATTTCCTGATGATACTGACTTGGTTAGTAAATAGCGCGTCGAGAAAAAGTATTTTTGTTCTGGTGTGGGAAAAGTGTTTTAAATAGTTTCATTCTACGTCAAGTTCAAATTTCCTATTGAGTCTGGATATTTTCAATAATATTATAAAGAAGTAGGAATCCGTGCTAGGAATCGCTTATTAGAAGATGAGACCTCGTTAATCCTTCTCTCGCACAACTTTCGAATTCTGATGGTAGTCATTCGTGAAGGGTTAATGGTTAATGGAAAAACAGATTTCAAACTCATTCACCTTATAATAAACTCATATATAATTTTTATTGTATTGATTAATTGAACACTCAAAGAAAACAGTTTTGAAGTAAGTGAGAATGGCTGGAAACAAACAACACTGGATAAACTCGTCTGGTAATTTGGTAATAAATTTCGTGATGGTATCGATTTCGAGAAAAAAAATTGCTCGAAATAAAATATTTAATAATCCCATCTCAGTATTTCTTAATTTATACTCCTCCGCGGTTGCTGTAACTCAAATCAGTTCTTGTATTTGAAGATGATCAGCAGACTTTTTAAAAATCTGTATTCTTTTCTGATGTATAAAAAAAACGATGAAAATAAAAACTACCAGAATTTTTCAATGCCTACTAATAATCATTCCATATTGACAAACGTTTTCAAAATAATTTTCAAGTCAAACAAGTAGGAATTTTTTTTAAATTGATTTAAATTTGGTTAAATACTATCAGAATCACATCCATATAATATAAATAGATTATATTCACGAATTACCATTACCCTTTTGAACAGTCCTGCGTAAAGGATACGAACATAGACCTCAAGGATCTGTATTTGGTCCTTTATTGAATAAACATGTTGCTCACAGGCTTGCCTCTTGATTAGGCGCAAAACGAACTAGGATACTCAACCGCAGAGTAGTAGTAACTGTTTTTATAAACTCACCAAATGTCATTAATTTAATTTAATTTAACACATTCACATTTAAATATACACGCCTTGTAAACGAGATGTTATTCTTCGAAAATAAAGCATATTTTGATTCGATTTGATTTGATACACTTACTCCTAGTGGGAACTCTCGCAGAGTGTTTAACCTAGGAAAGAAATATGTGAGAATAAGCTCTGGTGTTGTTTGAAAGAGTTCCAAAAAACATTTTCAATATATTTATGTGAAACCCCCCTTTACAATACGAGATTACTAGATTCATGAAAACATAGAAAATTTTTCGTCTACTCTTAACCTTGGCAAAACTGAAGTTAACCCCTTTGGTAATTCTGAATCAAAACGATAGTTTCGTTCTTAGACTTTATTCACACTGACTTATATATGACTTCAGAGCTCAATGGTTTTAATTATTCCATACTTATTATATGACAGTTGAATTGAATAATACCTGTTTTCTATTTGCTCATTGATAAATTGATTTCTAATCAGCAATATGGAAACTCAGATTTTTGATAAACAAAAACTCACCCTGTGCTACATCCAAAATAAGACAACCTATCAAACACAAAGCAAAAATAATAACTGCACTCTTCATATTCAACGTTCAGTTGCTGCTACAATTGCTACAATTCCTTCAGAAGAACATTCACAAGTATTTATACCCAAATTGAAGAAAGAGTGTGTTGAATTATCGGAAACAAAAATAAATGTAGTTCCCCTTTTCCGTATCGAGAGATTTACAAAATAAAAATTATGACATTGACTTTTATAGCTGTTTGCAGAAATGATTATGAATACTAATACAGATTCGGTGACTTCTTGGAACAGGTCACATGCTTTTGAGAGTTGTAGCAGAACCAATTGCAGGTCAAATGTTTATTTTAATTGATTCTAAAAATAAACTGAGTGAATCGAAGTCAGCACTGTTCATTAATAGATGTATCCATAAACAGCAAACAATTCAGATAACAAAAATAAAAGGCGCGTATGACCAATATACAATTTTAAAATGACAGTTTCCAACACTTGATTTTTCCACCCAGACACGTCAGTTATTTTTTTTTCAAGGAGGACAGTTTCAAAGAATGTTTTAGCCCTCGCTATTCAGCCCCTTACGAGGGATAGATCTTAGTCCCATAGAATTTCGAACTAGAACCGGTGTGAATGTTACGCCATTTTGAAGAACTTTCAATTTAATTTTTAGTGCTACCCCGACTCACTATTTTTTGACTATCATTTTCCGAAAAGTGGCGTTTGAAAGTAACAGTAATATTTATACTAGATCATAGGCTCTCACGGCATGAGCCACGATTAGAGAAAATAAAACCTGAGCCTTGATCGAATTGAACTGTGAGCTCCATTCGATCAGTTGGGGGACAAGAAAGAATTATGTCCATTGACCGCACTGAAAATGAAGAAGGTGGATCAATCACTTGCTAAAAAACCCTGATAGGAGACTGATTAATATAAATATATCTCCACATTGAATGGTAATACTAATTCTTTGTATCAAAATAGAGGTGGAACGATAATCTTTCGTTGCTTGGTCTAAGCTCCTTAGTTTCGAATTATTTTTCAGTTTTTGTTGTTAATAAAGTGTGTTTGTTCAGTTTTTTGAACTATCATTTATCAAAATCAAAACTCATCATGTCTTTTATTTTATATTGTTTGTTTTGTAAAAAGTTATGCTTTGTGGTACTTTTTCATGGTTTACCCTGTATATACTGTTTCAGTATTATTGTCCTGTCCCTACAGTTGATTTTTATTCAATAATAAAATGTTGTGATGACTTTTTTCGTCACATGTACCTGAAGTCTCATGGAAGTATCTTCTTCATTCATAATAAAAGATGAAAACGCAAGTGTCTTCTGGAATTGTGAAGAAGGAAATGGAAGTTAGCAGTCTACTCACTATCTTTGCTATCAGACCCTCAGCGGATCTGACAAGGGTGTCATGTCATGAAAAAGTTATTCTGACATCTCGTCTCGCGTCTGGCCCAAACTGTCTGTTGCCCGCATCCATTTCAAGACAGCTCAATATATTCATTGGAGAGGAATATACGCCTTGTGCTTGAGACCGAAGGGTTTATTTATGAGTAATTTCACTGACATATTTCGGATATTTCGTTCGCTGTGGATGTCTTGCTGTGGCTGTCAGTATCTCACCTCATCACACTGTAGAATGGCTAGAGACATGTACTAAGTATTTATTAATAATTATTCCTGACATTGTGATGTTTCAAATGTACCGACTGAAATACTTTAAATGAACCACTGTCAGTATACAGGGTCATGAAAATAGTGAAGGATTTCGAAGGCCCGAATTTTTTGTAGGTAGGAATTGTAGATGATTTTATGTGGAGATATAAATATGCTCGAAAAGTATTTTTGGTTTCTTCAAAAATAGGTAATGGGTGACTCTCAAAAATTCAATAGATTGTTACTTTGCCAAAAACTAATTTTAGATTTTGTAACAGTAATCATAGACATTACTACTAAAATTTTTATTTGTTGCGATCGGTTTCGGTTTATTAAATCATTCCCCAAAAAACTGACGCAATTTGACGAAAAAACCATTGAACAAACAATTATATGATCAATTTCATTCAGGTAGGTGAGCTAAACCTACCTGAAATAACAAAATTGTTACCTGAATCATCAATACCTTATCTGAGATACAAAAATCATAACACTAGTTTACAACCAATTTACGACTGTAATGCCAAAGGCAGTTCTTTGTCAATTTTTGGTCCCTAAACACGAAAAATTTCCTAACACGTAAGACTTTTGAGTTATGATTTTTTTCACAAAAATTTAATGGACACGACATTCCAAATTTGCTTTTCGTCTAAAAACCATTTTAAAAGCCGTTCTACTGCATAATGATAACAAAAGACCCTCTATTCCTCTTGCACATGCAGTTGCCATGAAGGAAACACACGAAAGTATGTCACTTATTCTAAATAGAATAAGTTATAATATGTATAAGTGGCAAATATGTGGTGAACTAAAAGTCATAGGACTATTACTAGGTTTAGATTGAAGGGGTTATATTTTATTAGGAGTGTTTAATCTTTTGGGAAAGAAAGTTTTTGGCTTTCTACTACTCCATCTTGATACAAAAAATGTGGAAATCTTCCAAAGAAAGGAAGAAAGCAATCATTTTTTGAAAAAATGAAATACCACTAAACATAGATGTATAGATCATTCAAAGAAGTAATTTTCAGACACAAAATAGAATAAAAAGGCCTTCTGAGACAGCTACTTCCATATAGACATTGAATTACACGAAAGAAAAAATTCTTTCGAAACAATTACTTCTATATGAACACTGAATTACACAAAAAACACTTTTTTTGTATCAAGATGGAGTAGTAGAAAGCAAAAAACTTTCTTTCTCAAAAAATTAAACACTCCTAATAAAATATAACCCCTTCAATTTAGTTTCCAATTATTGGAAAATGCACTTCATATAAAAATGAACGAATGATAAGTACAGATGAAAATTGTAGATGAGCGAAATCCCTTCTATATGGTAAGTCGTGTAGCCTTTCTTTGTATGATATCTATTTCATTCCTATCAGGAATGTTTGGTCCACAGATGAAATGAGAAATAGTGATTTCCGTGACATTAAATATTCATATTCGGAAAATAATTGAGGATTTTTTTTCAGTTTGAGTCGAAATGCAACTCTTGTCCTGAACACTATTGTAAACATTTTTTTTTTCGATTCATTCTCTCTCTCTCTTTGAGAGTTTTTTACTTTCTTGATGAATGAAGTTGGAGAGTTGAAAACCACGGGGTGGTTTCATAAAAACTAATATTTTCCGAAAATATATCTATTGTGTGTAACGTCGCGAATGCCTTCATATCTGTGTATGACCAGTTAATGCACAAGTCAAACACCTGATCTCTGCAAACTAGCGTGGCTTTCTAGCAGAAAAAAATCCACTGTGTCGAATCTCTGCAGTATCAAGCAGTTTCTGATAAAAGTGATGTACAGAAAAGGGCAAGTTGACATCATATACACAAATTTTGCGAAGGCTTTCGACAGAATTAGTCACTTCATCTTACTAGAGAAAATAGCTCAAATGGGTTCAAATCTCTCTCTAACTCAACTTCTACGCTCTCATTAGGATCAGAGAACCAATGTTGTTTTTTATAATGGATTTGCGTCTGTACCATACTTATCACTATCTGATGTGCCACAAGGCTCCAATCTGTGACCGCTGCTTTTCCTCATCTTCATAAATGATCTCACCTCCAAGCTTTCGTATGGCAACTTACTTGTTGCAGACTACTTGAAGACATTTTCATGGTTTACAAGTTGAGAGAGCTGCTCTTACCTCAAGTCTCAATTGGACCTGATAGACAGCTATTGTAAAATTAATAAATCAACAATGAATATTGAAAAGTGCAATTTGTTCGTTTACACGTAATGCCAACATTATTGAGTATTTTTATACTTTCAGGGATGAAATACTCCTTCGCGAAGAAGCTGTCAAAGATCTAGGGGTGACGTTCGACAGCAGGTTGACATTCGTTGACCTCACCAATACTGTCGCGGTATCGGCTAGGAAAATGCTTGGCTTTGTTGTGCGTAACTATGAATCGTTCACCAATATTACCGCCTCAACCATACTTTATACATTCCTTGATCGCTCCAGGTTAGACTTTGCTACTTCAGTTTTGGTATCCTTCCAATAATGTACATTAGGAAACCTTGGAAAATGTGCAAAGGCGTTTTATGGAGTTCCTTGCATTTAGAACTGATGGTACTCTTCTTCATAGATTCGGTCTGCCTTCTTTGGAGCAACGTAGAATCTCATCAAGTATTGTTGTTATACAAAATTTTTCATTATACCACTGATGCGGTCTCGTCACAAGATCAAATTAACTCCAACGTACCTCAAGCTACTACACGTAGACTGATCACTTTCTATATCTCTTTTACTAGATTCAACCTTGGAAAAGTGTCTCCTATAAATTTGCTGTGTGAAAATTATAATACCCACTGCACTCAATGCGATATTATAGTTTCGATCCACTGAAGACCATATTATCCAGAATTAAACAAACCATCATCTAGCTTACTGTCTTTATTTCATGTTACTTACAAATAATAATTTATTTGTATGTCATCTTTGTTTCCAATTCGATCTTATGTGTGAATTCATTTCCTAATTTGTCAAATCCTTAATATGTCAAACTTTTGTCTATATTTAGCTTCAGTAGCCTTTATTCATACTGCATTATAATATTATATATTGTCCTGTAATTGGATCAATCTGTTGGGCAATAAAACTTTGTTTTTTTTTTCTTTTTCTCTTCCAAATGTATAAAAGTGCCATATTCATTTTGGCATAATTTCGAGTAACGCCATGGCGTATTGGAGTAGAAATGAATTTTATTTCAGACCTGTCGACATTCGCTAATTGGAAAAATCAATCCCATTGAATATCTATCTATAATATTTCTCTGACGAAATATATTACAACTCAGAAAAAGTTAATGATCAATTCGATGTGATGCCAGGTATTGAAATCTGTCATAATGAAGCTCTCCTATTGATTATCGCGAGATTTTACCTGGGTAGAATATGCAGCGAAAGTGAGGATATCTGAAATTGATGCATTCACTGAGATTCATTCAACAGGGTGATTTTTTATAACTTTGGGAAGATATGGCAGTCATTAAAGTCTTTCGCCTCTTAGACTCTCCAGTGGTTACACAGAAACTTTTCAGTTTGCCCTTTATCACACTCTAGCAAATTTTCTATTGAATCTGCTCTGTTCATTTTCCAAGACTGGGGAAGGTTATACACCAAAAAAATAGTAGGACACATGAGAATGCTAGTTTGTGAAGAAAACGAATTATCGTGATGAAAGGAAAATTATTTATCGTATAGTATTTTACCATCTTTGTCTAAAGTTGCAGAAAAGATAATGAAAGATCAAATAACATCCTATGTAAATGAAAATAATATCATTACATCAGTACAATCTGGCTTTAGACAAGATTACAGTACTGCAGCAACCCTTCTATCTATTACTGATGACATATTCAAAGCCACCGATGAAAGCAAAGTGACATGCTTAGTACTGTTGGACTACAGTAAGGCCTTCGATAATCTGGATCACGAAATACTTCGCAAAAAACTCCGCTATTTCGGTTTTTCTAGCAAGGCTACATGTTTAATTGAAGACTATCTGCGTAACCGCAGTCAACGTGTGATTATAGATGGAGATGTATCAAGAGCCTTACTTGTGTCCAAAGGTGTACCACAAGGATCCATTCTCGGGGCAATATTATTCAGTATATATATTTCTGACTTTTATAAATCAATAAATAAAAGTACGATACATCAAAAAGTCCATTTGGACTTGAACATTGGCTCTTCTTTATCATGAAATAATCAAATTGATCTGTTTTTAGGTAAGCTGCCTCAGCATCGTTTTGTCATTTGGAATTTTCGAAATGTTGTTTCTCTCAATATCCTACGTAGTTATTATTCTGCTTATCTACAGGTTACACTAAACAATCGTCAAATATGGTATGGCAACTGCAAAAGAATAAATGAGCCATTGGTCTGCAAAGCAGTTAGTTAAAATCTGAGCTCGAAAAATGAAAAACAGGCAGCGATGTTTTGACACGACATTAGTGGTACTAGGTTTTTGTGTAATTTAATATCCGTAGAAGATAATTGATGTTTTAGATCGGTTCCTACTAGTTAATGTTGATGTGTTCCAACATTTCCTCTGATAAATTGAAGTTTTCTTTTCTTCATATATCGTTAGAAAGTAGAAAGCTGAATTTTTCTTTCATTCCATTCTGGATACCACAAATCCCGAGGCAAATCCATTCTTTCAAGTTACAAATGATAAAACTTTTCTCTTGTATTATTACTAATATTTCGTGAGTTATTACGTTATCAAACATTTCTCGCGTTATTTAAGAATGAAAGCTCAGGAAACATTTGCGGTTTGGTTAAAATAAAATTGTGGTAATATTGTACAATTGTTGTCATAATATTCCGCTTTTCGTCGCAAACTTATCTTTGATTGCAAGCCCGTAATTTCACATTGATAAAATTGAATTTCGAATGAAGGAGTTATTGATAAGAGAAACTTTCTGCATGTGGTTTCTACCACTTACTTTAGTCACAGAAAATTCCTCGAGAGTTATCATTACTCAAAAAAATTGATAATCCAACTCAACCAGTAGATAACATAATGATTGGCTAGTAGTGCAATGGCATAAACATATTAAATACTTGTTCACTTCAAAGCAATAATTTTTTTTTCGAATTTATTAATGAAAAAAATTTTTTCAGAAAATAATCTAAATTATAATTTTGGAAAAACTTTTCTGTGGAACTTGTTGTTTTGTGTACCTTCGATAGTAAAAATGTTACTTTCACTATGAATCACAGATACGTATTTCGAGTTTGTTGGCTCTTATCAGTACGTGCAAGACTGAACATTTTCTCGGTGTCACTATTTCCAGCGAATCTGGATCAGCTGTAGAAGAGATTACTTCTTGGTTTGACTATTCAGATGCCACTATACTACATTTCACTAAAACTAGTAATCGGTAAAATCGTTTGATCTCTTACCGAGTCAATTTTGAGGTTAATGCAATGGCAATCGTTCGATAATAATTACTTTGAAGATCGAATACCAAAAAAAGCTTTAACTAGCGTTTCCTGCTATGACTGATAACCAGTCCATACAAAGCTTGTTGTTAAATCATCTGAAAATAGAACTTTTAACGGTTGATAATCAACTGTACTGCCAAATTTGCGCAAAACAAAGTGACCATAATAAGACAAAAGTATATCTGAGGCACCAGTCAATCTAATAATAACACTGGTGATCTTTCAACATGACTCAACCTCAGACAGAAGCACAAAAATCTTACGAAGGTAAGAGAGATTGATTCACACTTCAATCCAGCAGACAACTATTATAATCTTCATGCAGTCATTGTTTACTGTGGGTCTGGCGTTGAGTCTGGTCATAATTATGCTTTGATCAAGGATGAAACGGACTGGCTTAAGTTTGACGATAGTCGTGTCACAAAATTTTCTGGTGATGTTTTGAATTCATTGGAGCCTCTGGAGACATC
>WOGR01000989.1:0-21716 GCA_015342045.1 Leptinotarsa lineolata
GAGACTGGGTAAGCAACCCCAGTGGAAAGTGAGGTCAACAAACCAAAGACCGAGTTATGTAAGATCAGTAGCGATCTGTGTCTCCAAGTAGAAAAACTGAAAAGCATTAACCTTGGAAGCTGATTAGGCGATACTGCAAATGCTATTCAACTCCATCAGGAACTATTGATGAAAAATCAGAAACTTTGTAAGCAAATTGAAATCCTGGAAGAGAAACAAAGCAAGTAAATGCAGCAGATAGATTCACCCCTGTCATGAAATGCCAAAGCCGTGAAAGAGAACAAAAAATAAGATCTAGAAAGGAAAAACTGAAAAAAGACGGGACGGGACTTTTGTGCTATTTCTGATGACGTTTGGAGTACTGATATATTCACAAACCCATGCATCGAAAAATGACAGATAATAAATGCCCCAAATGAGTCTGGCATCATTTTGGTATGTACTAAAAATATAGAATCTAAGGACAAGAAGGTGAATGGAGTTATACGAAAACTTGGCGGTAGAGAGGGACTGATTCACCAGAACAAGAAGGAAGGTGAAATAGCCATGATGCGCCAGTCTTTTGAGTTCCCAGATAATGATGGTAATGCCAACATGACTTCAGGGTAGGTATATCATCCAATCGTTGGGGAAGACATTGCCACAAACGATAAGTCAGACAAACAACTCTTTCAATCACTGTTTACCATAAGTGAACATGCAATGAGGCACAATATCAATAAACTTGTCATACCTAACTCAGAAAACATCCTTGGCTGATAATCACTCGTATGCTGGCGTTTCTGTTCACGGACTCAAACATCAAACCAGTTATCTTCAGTTCCGAACATCTAAAGAGCAGTAAAGTAGGCATGACTGAGAAGAGGAGCACGAGTAATACTCAGAAAAATGTCTGTTCAGAAACTTCATTCCGGGAATATCAAAAAGTGGATTAGTGTCACAAATATTGTCATAGGAAGACAAAATGGGCTGCAAATCGAAATCAGCAAACTCCGTGAACAAAAACGATCGTTAGAAGCTGGCTATAACGAGAAAGTGAGCCAAGAGGAACATATCACCAATATTAAATGCGAAAATTGCAAGAGAGGGCAGAAAGCCCACCTTAGAAGAAAACAACTATGAAAAGAAAAGTCATATGAGATCTTCTGCGCCACAACTGAAGAAGACTGGAATTTTGATGTGTTCTCATATCCTAAGCCTGAAAAAGGCCATATATGCAACAAATCAAATGATACTGGCCTTATCTTCGTTTGTAATGAGAACATATAATTTAAAGATAGGAGCATAAACCAAATTATAGAAAAATTTGGCGGAAGAGATGGACTGAGAAGTCAAAATGAAAAGAAAGGGAAAATAGCCATGATGTGTCATTCTCTTGGATTCCCAGACCAGGATGGAAATGTAAACCAATTCACAATGTGGATGTATTTCCCAATTCTGAACGAATTGGCTAGGACTAGTGACCATTCGGATATATTGCTGTTTCAGTCTCTGGTAGCGATCAAAGAACATGCAATCAGATACAACACAAGTGAACTGGCGGTACAAATTTCAGATGATGCATTTGGGACAATTTTATCACGTATGCTGAAATATTTGTTTGCTGATACGACTGTGCAACTCTGCAACTCATTGTCTACTTAGAGACAATGAGAAAACCATAAAAAATACAAGAAACTCTCATCCGAACACAGTCACCAATAGCAGTAGTAGAAAACCAAGAAGCGATGCAATCCTCATACAAATGAAGGATAAACCGTACGCTGAAGTACTTAATATAATAAAGGGGGCAATAAACCCAAGTGAAATAGAAGTGGACATTTATGAAGTGAGAAAAAGGAGAAACAACGAAGTTATCCTCACAGTACAAAACGGATGGAACAGGGCCGAAATTTTAAAGAAGGAGCTAGAGCAAAAAGTACCGGAAGAAACAGCTCGGCTACTGTGTAGCAAAAAGATTTTCCACGTCGAAGGAATGGACGGAACCGCGACTGAAAAGAAAATAGTCGTAGCAGTTTCCAAAATCATCAATAAGGAAGCTGAAACTTTTGAGGTAAGAGCACTCTGGCCTGCTTATGGAGATAAACAGAATGCTACATTATTAATGCAAGAAGACGATGCCAAAAAGCTGGTTCAATCGAAAACAACAAGAATTGGATGGGCGATATGCAGATTCGCTGAAAGACAGAAAGAACTTGGTGCTTCAAATGTTGGGAATTTGGACACTCCAAGGAACAATGCAAAGGGACAGACCGAGAGGAATTTTGTCTAAGATGTGCAGAAGATGGACATAGAGCAAGTGAGTGTCGAAAGAGACCATCTTGTATTTTTTGTAAAACAGAAGGGCACCAATCAGGTACATTGAAATGTCCAGCTCGGTCAAAAAATGAAAATACATTAGTGACTTCGCGAATGGGGCAGGAAGCGGTTACTGAAACAAAACAAACCAAAAAAATATTAGCCGCAGGAGAAAATGAAGGCACAGATAGCCAAACCATGGAGGCATCAATTTTAAATATTGTCAATGACGAAAATAATGCGAATAAATTGTAACAGCAGTCGACCGGCTATGAACATGGCTCTTGCTACAGCCAATAATCTTGAAGTAGAAATACTGCTCGTGAGTGAACTCAACATAAGCACAATTCGTAGTAGAAAAGACTGGATGTACGGGGATGATTTCAAAACAGCAATCAAAATACTAGGGTACAATGAAGGAATAAAAGATCAAGGTCAAGGGCATGACTTCACATATGTTACTTTCACAAATTTTATAATATTTAGCTGTTACTCCTCCGGTAAAGCTGAAGACTTAGAAGAATCATTGCAAGACACACAGCTCCTAACAAACCACAATAAAGAAGATTCCATTATTGCTGGCGATTTCAATGCGAAATCTCTACAATGGGGCATGAACTATAATGACATAAGAGGACAAGTTATGACGGAATGGATAGCAGCCAATAATCTAATTGTAATCAAACAGGAAGATAAACCTACATTCGAAAGTCAGAACTATGGCAGTATTTTGGACTCAATTATATCCACAGGAAATATTTGATCAAAGATAACTCAGTGGGAAGTACTATAAGATGAATCATTAAGTGATCATGAATACATTTTGTTCGAAATCTTAGACAACGCAAAGATTTATGAGCAAATCTCGCTACAACAAGGATGGCAGGTGGAAAAACTCGACCGTCTAAAACTGAATGATATCTTGGATAACTCCGATGATGACTTACTAGTTTCTACCCCAAAAGAATTTACGGAAAAATTGAATCGGATTCGTAACAAAGTGGTGCCAAGAAAGAAGAGTGATTGTTTGAGAAAATCAAATTATTGTTTGAACGATAATATCGCACAAAAACGAAAACAGTGCTATAAAAAAAAGATAGAATACTCGAGGAACGTTAGACGATCATCACTCGGAAAAAACCAAACCCACTGGGATTCTTATATGGAAAGCAAGAGAAAACTAAGAAATGTCGTCAAGAAATCAAAAAGGGACTGTTGGAAAAAACTATATGATGAAGTAGATAGGGACATCTGGGGTGACGGATATAAAATAGCGATGAAGAGGATGCTGGGATCTCCTCCCAAACTTAATTTGCCTGTTGACAAAATGAAGGAAGTGACGGACCACTTGTTTTCCATCCATGACGAAGTCCGCTTCATTTGTAACAAGGACGAGAGATTCAAAAATTTCACAGAGGAAGAACTAGTTGATACCTCCATGAAACTGAAAACCAACAAGGCCTCTGGGCTATCGAATATCCCACCAGGAAGCAGAGGCCCTACAAAACCCAAAAATACTCTATCTGTTTACAACGAGTTGGCGAAGCAAGGAAACTTCCCAATTGGATGGAAGAAAGCTAAAATCGTACTTTTCAGGAGAGGCAATAAAGCCCTAAATAATCCCTCGTTATATAGACCAATATGTTTACTCGATTCAGAAGGTAAACTTCTTCTTATACGCCTCAATGGAGAACTAATACGTACCGAAGAACTATCAGATCAGCAGTTTGGATTTCGGAAAGGAAGACAAACTGTAGACGCGATCAACAAGGTAATAATCACTGTATAGGAAGCCACTGCTTGGCAAAAACCATTTGCGTTAATCACTCTGGACGTAAAAAATGCCTTCAACAGTAGCAGCTTATACTGGAGTCGCTAAGGAGTAGGGGAATTAATGAGAGTATAATCACTTTAATTGTATCCTACCTATCAGAAAGGGAGATTCTTTTGGAAACAAAGAAAGGGACAAAACTTGTTCGTATAAACAGCGACATGCCTCAGGGTTCAGTTCTTGGCACTACCTTATGGAATATTTTATATGATGAACTATTTTTATTAAAAATGCCCCAAGGAGTTATATTGATCGGTTTTGCTGATGATGTGGCGATGATCATTACAGAGAAAAGAGAAGAACTTCTGATAAATGCTGCAAACAGAGCACTGTTGCTGATAGCAGACTGGATGGAAAGTACACTCCTAAGTTCACCTCCAAAAAAAACCGAAGCAGTACTGCTCACCAAAAGGAGAAAACTTAGGCCAATAACTTCCGATCTGCAAGGAAAGATATTACTGAGCAGAGCTCTTGAGTATCTTGGGGTATGGATTGACACGAAGCTCACTTCTGCCGAACACGTAACCCAAAGTATTCTCAAGGCATAAAGAACTGTCTGCGTTAGCCAATGTAATGCTAAATGTTGGGGGTCCTAGGTCTTCTAAGAGAAAGATTCTGTCAGGAGTGGTTCACTTCCAGATTTTGTACGGTTCACCATCATGGCATACAGTACCCCAAAATAAAAAACTTGTCCAAACACTCACCAGTCTACAAAAGAAACTAACAATTAGGACATGTAGTACGTATAGAGCCATATCTGCAGAAGCGGCTTGTGTTATTGCTATAATTTCACCCACAGAGCTTCATGTTATCAAGAGGAAAGAGCAATACGCAGGCATTTCCAAGGAAACCTTCAGGGAAAATCACATGAATGGCTGACAACAAAAATGAGATAGGGGCCAATACGGTAGATGGACACACCGGTTAATACCCGAAATAAAGATATGGTTGAATAGAACCTTCGGAGAAGTAGACTATTTCCTCACACAGGCCCTATCTGGGCATGGATGTTTCCGCAAGTACCTATAGAACCGCATTCAAGTAGAATCTCTAGGCTGTCCCTACTGCAGTGCAGATGACGATGTAGAGCACACCCTCTTTGTCTGTTATAGATGGAAAAACGCGAGATTTCTGTATGCACGTGGAACAAATACTATTTTCAATGTCGAAAATATGATAGAGAACCTCATAACTGGTAAAGTAACTTAGAAGTGATACTGAATAGCGGAAAAAATGTCGAATCCTTCAAAATGAGCAGTGATGTACCCCAGAGATCAGTGCTAGGACCAACTTTGTGGAATATCCTAGACGATGACTTTTTAAAATCGAAAATGCCTGACGGAATTACACTGGTTGACTTTGCGGATAATGTTGCCATGATAATGACAGCAAGAACAGAAGATCTTTTGTCAAACCTGGCAAAGAGGGGACTTCTTTGAATTTTGGACAGGATCAAACACTCACGCCTGGAATTGGCACCCGAGAAGACTGGAGCTGTCCTACTCTCTAAGAGAAGGAAACTGAAACCAATCAGTTTCAACATTCAAAGAACACTGATTGGACTCAGTAAAGCTGTGAAGTATTTGGGGGTGTGGCCAGACTCTCAGCTCATCTTCGCAAAACGCATAAACTAAGTCGCAATCAGAGCGGACAGAACCATGGCTGCACTAACAAAACTGATGTCGAACATAGGAGGCCCCAGAGCGTCGAAATACTCAGTTATTTCCAGCGTAGTGCACTCTCAGATTCTATATGGCTCGCCATTCTAGTATACAGCCCTCACAAACAAAAAGCTTGTGATGAAACTGACACAAATACAAAAAAATACTGGCGATGAGGATATGTAGTGCATACCGAACAATATCCGCAGAAGATGCTGGCGTCATAGCGTCAATTTCTCCTATTGAATTGCAAGCCATCGAGAGGAAAAATCGTTATGAAGGATCACCGTGAACAACCGCAAGGGAAAACCTGATTCAGAGCTGGCAACATAAATGGAAAGGAGGCATTTATGGAAAATGGACATTCTTTCTGATACCGAACATACAGACATGGATTAACAGACCTTATGGCGAAGTGGACTATTTCCTCTTTCAGGCACTCTCTGGCCATGGTTGCTTTCGTAAATACCTTTACGACCATAGGAGAGCTGAATCCTCAAATTGCCCATAGTGCCAAGCAGACGACGATGTACAACACTCCCTCTTTATTTGTACTAGATGGCAAGAAGTAAGAAATATATACTTACGCAAAACTGGAAGAATCTTCAACGCAGGGAACATGATGAAGAGTCTCTTGGATGGGAAGGATTCATGGTAAAATGCTCACCATGTAATAATATCTATCATCGAAACCAAAGAAACGGAGGATAGGCGGTAAAACTATCAGACATTGAATTGGTGAGATATATTTTTTCTTTTTTCGAAATTAGAGAAGTCACATGGATGAAGCACCTAGTGTGAGACAGCAAAGCTCAGATTGGAGGAGGGGTTTTAGTCGGTAGGAATCCGGCACCACGTCTTATGCAAAATTTCCCGTCCTCCATTAAAAAAAAAAATAGAAAATATAGATAGAAGGATAGATAGCACTACCTTCAGTACGAAATATCTCAAGACTACCTTTCCGATTGAGAAAAAGGCCGCCCTCTAAGCGGCAAGTGACGTCACACTATTGGCATTTTTTCTCATAAGGTACGGAACAAGATATCTTCGTGAGTTAGGAGACAAGGGGAGTTACGTCCGCACTGTATAAAATATATCATTTATTATTTTTTGTATTATTCTACTGTTTTTCTGTCACAAAATTTATTACTCAGCATGAAAATGACTGTACCATTTGCTATGTTAGTAACGCCTGATTTCGCTTGTTAAAAACATAATTTGGAAAAGTTATCATAACTCTGATTGAAATTAGATTCAACATTCAATAGTTCTGAGATGGTACGAAGTTTTCCGGGTCAGTGGTCATATTTGAATTTATCAGAAATATAGAGATTGAGTTACTTGTTCGCTGAACGATAATTATATCTATAGAAAATGAGCAAGGAAACATTATATATGACAGTAACAATTTCATAGTGATAAGCTATCCGCTCGATTAGTTAGCCTTCTATAAATCTTCTTCAGTTAGCTATTTGTTCCACATTCATAAGAATTGAATCCTGTTCGTCAAAAGTGTATAGTCTATCAAGTTCTTATCAAAGCATGATGAAGAAGCCATTTCAATTCAAAGAATATGCCTGAATTCTTATGGGTCACAAATTGGTTATCTTAATTGCAGATGGACAAAATAATCTCAAAAATTTCAATATTTCTGAAACGATGAGTTGAGTCAGATAATCCCCCTATCTCAATTATTGTAAGTTTCACGAGCATTTAACATAGAATAAAAATTGAGGTCCAAAATTATAATATATTCCTATAAAAACAAATATTGCTAGTGGAAAAATGTTTGAAACAACTTGTACACCCTTCATTCAGAAGTTAGTATTATCGAATGATCTACATCTCCATGGATAACCCAATGGGTTCTTTGCAGACTGAAATTTTCAGAGATAACCTATAGAATGAAATCCATAATGATAGGTGAATAAAAAGTTTCTTATACTGTTACAGATTCGTAAATGATATCTCAGTCTGTTTCACTGGTATAGTTAGGCAATTGGGTAGGTTTGTGGAATATGTCAATTCCATTCACCCGTCAGTAAAATTCATCACTGAAAGGTATACATGAATCAATAAATAACGTTGACTTGAATATTACAGAAATTATTAATGAACATAATTTTGCAATTTTCCACAAACTATCTTATTCAGACATTGTCATACATGATTCCTCCACACACTTCTACCAGCATAAAGTAGCTGCATTCAATAGACTATTGAATATTCCACTGTCGGAAATTAATTTTTAAAGAGAGTTTCATAAAACAAATCGCTGTCAACAACTGTTACAAGGTAGATATGAGCCACTCCACTCTTTCCAAAAAACTATAAAAACAAGCCACGGACTAGGTCTACCCAAATTCAAGAAACGATAGCGTCTGCTATAGGACAAGTAGATGAACCCACTAATAATATCGCTCGTTTTTTCAAATGTAATTCTTTGACGTGGCTTACAGACTGAATAATAGTTTGAGTAAATTTAGTATAAACAATAAAATAAAACGGAGAGGATTTTTTGTATGTAAAGTATATAATTTAGTTTTTTTTATTGCAAAGCGCTTTCGACTTGCGTCATCTTCAGTGCTCACTCGTCACGTAGCAGGAATTATCGAAAAGAGGAAAACATAGTACATTTATGAAATTTGAATGATATAAAAAACTGATCAGCATAATATCCAACGAAACATTAGTTGGAAATAGAGACCATGTGGCTCAGTCAAAATCTGATATGAAAAGAAGGTCCTTCTTTTCTTCGATGTAGGGTCTAAATTTTTCGATAGCAAACAACACAGCAAGACATTCCTTCTCGGTGGTGCTATATTTTCTTTCAGCTTTAGACAGCGAGCGACTTAAATAACTGACTACTTTCTCGCTGTCCTTATCCTGTTGAGTAAGTACAGCTCCGAGTCCAAAATCAGAGGCTTGGATGGTGAAAGGTTTTCCAACTTCTGGGCACGTTAAGATAGATGCAGAAATCAGGTGATTCTTGAGAGATGATAGCGCTTTCTCACAAATTTGGTCCTACTCAAATTTCTGGCCCTTCCTAATAAGGTTGCATACGTGCTGTTAGGTATGAGAATTTCGGTACAAACCGTCGGTACCATGAGGTCAACCCAATCAGTCTTCTTACGTCACTCACATCCCGAGGCGTATCTGTAAGATGGCTTCCACCTTTGCCGGATCAACCATTAGTCTTTCTGCTCCTACGACGTAACCAAGATAAAGCCTTTCCGACTTGTAACAATGGCACTTTTCCCGGTTAAGGGTAAGACCTACTTCCGTGAGTCGAGACAATACTTCTCGTAATACCTCGATGTGTTGTGCGGAAGTAGGGGTAGAAATAATGACATCATTCAGATAGACTAAGACGTATTGTTCGAGGTCTATCCCAACTACGAATGCGGTCAAAGGCTTAGACTGTTCAGATAAAGGTATTTGCTAGTACGCCGATTTGATATCCAATGTCGTCAAGAAGCGAGAATTCCTCAGTTTGTCCAATGTAGCACTCACATTTGGAAGTGGATAAGCATCACGAATATCAACCTTATTTAGTTCTCTAAAATCGACAACAAAACGATACCCTCCATCCTTCTTCCTAATTAGTAATAAAGGTGATGCCCATGGCGACTGAGAAGGCTCGAATACCCCGTTCTGAAGCATTGTTTCCAGTTCCAGGTTGACTTGCTATTGAAGAGTAGGCGAGAGGGGATAATATCGTTGGTGAATTAGTGAATGCTCCGTACGGATTACATGCTTTACTAAATGGGTACATCCTAATTTCTCACTCATCGCTCGAAAAGATTCCTCAATAACACCGTCCAAGGAATGTTTTCGTTTCGCAGTTAGGGAATCGATGGAGGCTAGAGCCGGAACGAATGGAAGTTGAACTTGCTCTCTGAAACACCACTCATCAGAGAACATGTCGGGAAAGATTTTCATAGCTCTCCAAAAATTCATTCCTGATATCAGTGTATGAGATAAAAATGGTACTACAAGCACCTTCAGTACTCTGACTTGATCACCTAACTTCAACGGAGCAGAAAAAATCCCTGCTATGGGACACGACTACCCATTAGCGACCGCACATGTCGAACTGGTTGATTTTTTCAACGTACAAATGAATCCCCCTATTATTGTACTTGTACGCCACTATCTAATAAACCGAGTAGAGAACATCCAAAAACAGATATCTTCAGGTAAGGTCTAGTATCATCTTTGGCATGAGCGAATACATAATCTGAAATGACTTTTGTGTGTTCAGCCTCGGGGAATTCTTTTTGCAACAGTTGGCCTACTGCTGCCCCCGTTTCCCGTTTTTTTGCAATGTTGATAGGAACTGGCAATAACATTTTCCTTACCACATCTGAAACGAATTTTTTTTCTTGGCTGTGCACATGATCTGAATTTGTGTTCGGTGCTTCCGCAATTCCAACATCTTGGAAGGGAGGCAGTTTGCTCTGTTATTGATACCGGCTCTGATAACGGATTGCTATTCTCCAAATTGGTGCTCATCGCAGCAACATTTGAGTGGTTTTGAGGTTTTTTGTATGCTAGTTCTGGTTCAAGAAGAACTCTGTAACTAGTTGGTGGTGGTACAAATTTTTGAGTTCGCAGTTCTGTTTCCTCGATCATGCGACAAAGACGGGTCAGATCGGAGATACTAGTTATCCTTTGGAGAGAAAGTTGAGTCTGCAGGTAAGGATGTAAGTTCCTTCTAATCAGATTCATTCGAGCTTTTTCATCTGGTGGGTGGTCTAATTTGCGAAATAAGCTCTCCATTGTGACGATGTAGTTCAGAACTTTTTCCTGGGAACCCTGCGTACGTCGTCTTATCTCGTCCAACAGACTTTATTCATAATCGTAAGGTCGAAATGCTTAACGGAGCTGTTCAATCAGATCATCCCACGATGCAATTGCACCCGCTCTATACCACAGAAGAGCATCGCGTACAAAAATCTCCGGGACAAAGCGTAAGAGTTGTGCCTTCGAAAATTCCACAGGAAAGCCGCAACTCCTCCACTCACTCGAGGAAATCGTTCACACTAGTCTTATCATTATATCGCAAATTCCAGCGAGAAATATCCCGCCAACGAAAATCATCTCCCCCAGTCGGATACGAAGCCTCATAGCCTCTTTGCCGTTTTAGAGGAATGGGTACTTCCTCAACCAACTCAACTTGACTGAAATAAGGACTGCACCCAGGGTGGGCAATTCGAGATAAATTTGACCATAACTGACATTGAAAAAAAACAGGTTCCAGACGAACTTTAGAACTGAATTCCAGAAAGAGATTATAGTAATCCTCTTTCAGTGGTGGTTGATTCTTAACAATTTTTTCTTCTGCTGGTACCGCCTGTTGAGAAAGAGCTGGTAAAAGAGGTTCTTCGAAAGATATCAGATCAATAACTCTCGGAAAACTTTGATGATGTTCGATGGAAAAATGTAGCAATGGAGGGTTAGGAAAATCCAAGAGTGACCATCCTCCCACTACAGACTCTACTGGCAATTGTGCTACCATTCTACTAGAGAGTGAAAGTACAACTAACTTATTATCAAGCAGGGTTGCCTCCCCTAATAGGCGAGAGCATTTGGAAACCATTCTCAACCGCGTAATTTCCTCCTCGACTTTTTTTCCAGTAAAACGCTCGAGACGAAGAAAAAGGTGATGTAATCGACTAGAAATCCTTCGATATCCATTGTTTCCGTTATTATGATCCCACCCCAGAATATCCTGTTCCAAGTCGTTGAGCTTTTTATCGCATGTAGCTATCTCAACCCTCGGATTCAAAAATACTCTTGGAAAGCTATAAGTTTCACCTTCTTTCTCCCTCTTTGATGCCTCCCGCAGAATAACCCTTTTCTTGGTCACTGCAGTTCCAATTGGTATACCCCTCACATAAAGCTCATATGTAAGTTCGTCGCTGAGTAAACGATTCACTTCCATGTTGACTTACAAGCAGTTGAATTTCACTTCAAAATTCAGATTCTATACACAGCCTACACCTCAACACTCAAAAAAAAAATAAAAAAAAAACAAATTTCTTTTTTCCAAATATCACCCAACTGAGGTTGACCCTAAATTACCGAGAGAGGAAACCGTGGGAATCACCCTGTAGTAACAAACCCCAAAATTTAGATTACGTGCATAAGTCACTCACTATAATAACTAATCCTAACTGAAATAAATTTTAAAGAAATGTTCAGTTACGTAGTTTTTAATAATTCAATAATAGGTTTGTTGGAAATAACTGTGCAAAGCCTTTCACCTAACTTATGCGCGATGCTAAAGTGAATCACCCCTTAGAGCAGATAACCTGTAAACCGACTTTAAGCTCTTCGCAAAAATTTGCCTCGTGAAATTTTCAACCTTGGCAGAAAAAATACAGATATAAAAGAAGAAGAAGAAAATATTCGACAATGACAACATTGACAGTGACAAATGTAACTTACCACAATGGGTGCATTCCACTAAGCGCTTACAACGATCAAGCTCACGACCGCAGATATTACCGTTCCACTTGTGATACAAAACTGAAATTTTGCTTCCCGAGCTCCAGTACAAGCTCCGCCCACTTCAAGTGAACAATTGGAAAAACGTGGAAAAAGCCGTTTTTCCAAGGTATTTCAGCTTGGTTCAGAGAAATCAAGACGTGGAATATCGTTTCCTGAGAGATAGGAAAAATCTTTTGCAAAATCAACAAAATTTGTTAATTATATTAGGGAAAATGTGATTTTCTTGAAAATGGCATTTTCAGATATTTAGCTAGGGCAATCGAGCTTTCTTCCTAGAAGCATCGATAGGTCTTCCTAATAGCTTTCGTTTGATACCCTTACCATGTTTCTAGAATGGAAGGTTCAGATTTTATTCAGATTCAAGTAATGAGAGTTTGCATAACTTTCGGGTGGATTTCTCCGTTAGGTGAGAGCAAAATATTCGGACCCGTAAATTGCCGAAGGCGCCCGATGATCGTTCGGCGATTTCGCCAGAAATTTCATTTCAAACTCGGACGATTGGAAAAGCGTCCAAAAGGCCCCCCTGAGTGTTCGTGTTTTTCGCGAACACCGATTGGCCGAATAGAATTTGTGCCTTGGGTATAAGGACAAATGCTGACAACGGATTGGGCGGAAAGAATTCAGATCTTTCGTATAAAGATAGGAATGCTCAAGACCTGTTAGCTAGATGGTTTTCGAACTTGTACTGAACTACTGGAAAATAGAAATTCTTGGACAAATTGAAATTGGAAATCGAGATTTTATTGGAACTTTCACGAGGAATTTTTGCCGATATTAGGATTTTCTGGGAAACTTTCACCGACACTTGGGAATTTTTGGAAGCAGTTTTCAGGCTTGAAAACCAGGAGATTCTTCAAGTGTATATACGTTGATTTGAATTCGTATATTTCGATATATCGAGCTTTTTTCAGAGCCAATTGAGATTCACAGCAAACTAGAAGCTGTAGGGAATTGAAATTTTCGAGAAGATTTTATTGGAGAGCTACGGTTGCAGTTTTTCGGCGGTACTTGTTGGAGATTAGTGATCCAGTGCATACCCTGGACATAGTGGATATAATAGAGAAGCGGACAACCACTTCAAGGAATTTTGATACTGCTAATTCTGGTTTTTCTGCTGTTCAGTTTCCTGCTAGACACGCCTTCTCCAAAAATCCTACGAAGAGAAGAGTAGGTCCTCACTAAAGTTGCCCACCCTTAGGTACCGGCCACCTTGCGGTGTTAACGGCCAGGTATAACGAGGTTAAAGCGGGGAGGTCAAGACAACATTAGATTAGTCAGTCGGGCTGTCGACTCAACGTTACCGTTGGGACCTACCAGGACAACGATTCCTATCTTCCAAATCCTGCGAGCGGCCTCATCATAGGGTGCAATTCAACTCATAGGCTCCTTGTTCCTAAACACTAGCTCAGTTCACTTAGTAGGCCTTGTTAGGGGATTAAAATTCGCGAAACAAGAGTGAACTTAAAATTTTTAGCTCAACCGTGAATCCTACCCTCTGTCTATTTCCAAGCCAGAGTCACTCTAGGGAAACTTTGGAAATCGAAATGCAGACTAGGGCAAAACAAGCGCGAGCGTAAATTGCAGGTAATGCGACAGTGTCAAATCGCGAGGCCAACCACTTCGGCCAAACGAATCTTGAATCAGACAACTTTAGTCGCCTGAGTGCGACTTCGACAGAACGCGAAAACCCGATGGAATCTATGTTCTCAGGACATAGCATTCCACGAACTCCGATGGAGATGGCTAGTCTGAGGCTGTCTTCATCAAGGCGAATCATTTTCGATAACGAGGACTTCGGTGCCTCACCCTTGGTGAGCGATACAACCCGAGCACTGTCGATTTACATGCAGCTCGAATAGCTAGAGACCTCGAAACGCCACAAAGGACTTCGTCTTCAACACGCGAAAATAATACTTTGGAATATAATGAACTTTTAAAGCGATTCAGGGCATTGAACACTCCGAACACTTTCCAGATGGATGCAGATACCTTCGCCAGAGAGCGTCAAGAGACGTTGCTCCAGGCACGTGGACGTCGTCTTCAGGGAGAAGCGACCTCCAGGACTCAGAGCAAGCTCTTCAGATGACCCTTGGCCAGCTCCTAGGAATGCGAGCTGAGCTACTCACTCCAAGAGCGGTCACCGAACCAAGGAGCAAGTAAGTAAATTCTCAGAATGAAAGTTTTTCCAATTCTGACTCAGAAAATTTTCGCTGGAACATACAAGCGGCAGGAGTGTTGCCTCCATAGAAAGTTTTGCCCAGACGTCAGCCTATTTGGCACACAAAGGAGATGCTTACGTCATCCTGTGTTACATGCTTAGAGAGCCGTACCTATGCCATTGCCAACCCCGATAAGGAGTACATGCAGCAGCAGCAACCGTGGACAACATCTTCGGGAGTCCGGACAGGACTTTCGAAACGAAGAGATGTTTGGATACCAGGAGGACTCGCCGGCGGGCGTTAAACGCAGAAGCGACGCAGACATCGAGGGAATCGAGTCTGGATATGGAGGAGGACAGGTCGTCTGGCGCCAGGCGCTGAGATGGTAGTATCCACCAGGTGCCCCTGGAACGAGGCGGACGTGATGCGCACAGGCGCGCATGACGTCCAGAAGCAGCACGGAACTGGCGCCCTAGCGAAAGTGCTAGGGGATGGAGGTAGCTCAGGGGGTCACCCTGAAGCCAGAGGGAGCTTGGGGGTGGCTTCATGGCGGGGCCAGTCCTCCAACATCATGATGGAAGTAGAGCAAGCCATAATCGAGCCTACCGTAGTACCTCGATTGCAAATGGTTCCCAAAATCCCTGGGACTCAGATCGGGGAGGCCGGGAGGCCGTTACGACGAGTGGATGGGGGTCGTCTCTTGACAACACCAAACCCTTTCATTCCCATAGGACATGGAGTCCGTGACGTAGGGCGTGACCCTGTTAATCCGGTAGGACATGGCGCCGGTAACGTGGAGCTGTCACGCCAAGATGCGCAAAGACAAATGACACTCGACCCCTTCAACCCGGTAGGACACACTTGCTTGCGAGCGTTGCTGTGGTGAACTCAAATGGAATGGATTCTGGAGCGTTTTGGGCGTTCATTTGAACATTACAAATGGCGAGTTTGAAAAAATGAAGGAATTGTTTTAAAAAGGTTACGTAATCCTTGGAAATGAGTTTCAATAATTGTGAGCTAACTTCATTTATATTAAAAAAAAGTATAATTCAATTTTCAATATATAATTTCAGTGAAGTTATTGAACAAATTGATTTTGAATGTGATCAAAATGTCTTTCACGGCAATTGGATATTTGTCGATACGTCACAATAGTGCTCCAGAAACTAATCCATCTAGTTCAGATGAAGAGTGGATTGCAACTTCACAAAATAATAATAGTGAAAACCAAAAACTTAGGCTCACGTATTATTGATTATGAGAATATATTTTATCTTTATTCAGATGAAGAATTCAAGTCATTTCAGGTACATGATTTTCTATCACGTACCACACTGTACGTTTTGAAAATATCATGTCTAATTGACATGATTAGATTTTTCTCTAAATGTTTACTACTTTTAAATTCACTTCATTATGTCTAAGTAATTATCCCATCGATTATTCAAATTGAAGGGGTTATATTTTATTAGGAGTGTTTGATTTTTTGGGAAAGAAAGTTTTTGGCTTTCTACTACTCCATCTATGTTTAGTGGTATTTCATTTTTTCAAAAAATGATTGCTTCCTTCCTTTCTTTGAAAGATTCCCACATTTTTTGTATCAAGATGAAGTAGTAGAAAGCCAAAAACTTTCTTTTGAAAAAAATTAATCACTTCTAATAAAACATAGCCCCTTCAATTCAAATGATAGTTCTTCTTTTCAAAATATAATTTTCAACTGAAACAAATCATGGAAAACTCCTAAAAATTAATAATATTTTTTTCAAATGATTAAAAATTAAGATCGCATAAAATGTTTTTAACTTTTTTCTATATATTGTTAAAAACACATTTCAAAAGTGCACGCATTCCGAGGTATAAATCTTTCGGCGTTCCACTATACCGGATGATTCTCTAAGGTGGCTCACCCTTTTAACTTTTTTCATTATTGGAGATAAAAAACGATATTTGGGGGTCGTGTATTATGGTTCAATTTTATTTTTTTGACATATTTACTTGCTTTGCCGTACTTCCGGTTTGACCGCCGGAAATTACCCCATATTTTTGACCGGAAATTACCCCAAATTTCGATTTTTAAATGGGACATCCTATATATTTTTACTTATTTTGATCGAGAATGACATTCTGAATCCAACGATACTTCACTTGTCAATATTTGACGAATAAAATAATTTTTATTCCAATTTTTATTTTTTAATCTAGAATGCCATGGATCGTGTATATCACTTCATTCTTGATCAAGTTACATGGAAAAACTACGACTATTAGGTTTATGACTTCACAGTCGATTTAAGAATTATTTCACAGTCGCAAACATGAGTTTTTCCAGTTACCTTGATTTTTTCAATTTGGCGAATTGACGCCGTACAATTCACTTCAACATAGACCAACACGTCTACTTCTTTCTCTATACAGACGATGAATTCATTCGCATTTTCTTCTGGTTCATTTCGCATTTTTCTTTCCAGTTTTGGAAAATGATGCAGAGTGGGATCGCGACGATTAGGTACCTCTGAACATAAATTCGAGCTGCATCAGTTGCATTCTTTTTTGTTTCTCCGTAAATTAGCAACATGTCAATTTTCTCGTTTCTAATATTATTTGCCATATCTAAATATAAACTACACAACAAATAAATTTTTAAAAGTGACAGCATATATTAGCCTATTTGTTTAGGTAGTCCTAGCAACAGCTTCAATTGTTTGTCACGGATAACTAGAATAACAGGACTCACTGCATAAGTATACTGAATACGTATTATTTGTTATTAGATATGATTGTTGCTTGCAACTATTCAGAAAAATAGAGAAAATGAAGTAAAAATATGTGACATCAAATTATTCGTAAGAAAATGATCTTTCACAAAAAGCCGACGAGCCTCCCCCTTTCCATATTGAAAAATCAAGTTAACTGGAAAAATTCATATTTGTGACTGTGAAATAATTCTTCAAACGACTGTGAAGTCATAAGTCTCACAGTCGTAGTTTTTCCATGTTACTTGATCAAGAATGAAGGTATTTACACGATCCATGGCATTTTAGAACAAAAAGTAAAAAGTGGAATGAAAATTATTTTTTGTCAAATATTGACAAGTGAAGTATTGTTCGATTTAGAATGCCATTCTCGATCGAAATAAGTAAATATCCCTAGGATGTCCCATTTAAAAATTGAGAGTTGGGGTCATTTCCGGTCAAATTATAAGTACGACAAAGCAAGTAAATATGACAAAAATGTAAATTAAATTATAACACACAGTTCCAAAATTTCTTTTTTCTATCTCCAATAATAAAAATGTTATAGGGGTGAGCTACCTTAGAGAATCACCCGGTTTACCCACTCGTATACTCAAGTTTTCCTGATTATCTTATATAACCGATTCAATATTAACAAACAACCACATTATATAGATGCTGGTTCTCTAATAATCCTATATAATTTCCTTCATTCCTCAAATTTTCACTGTTCGACAAATAAGATATGAATTGCTGTATTTTGCGAAGACAAACACTAATTACGATCAGGTTTGAATTGGGTCACTGTGAATACAGTGTATTATTCTATTTGGATATCTCATTGTTTCCATACCGTCGTCTTATTAAATGTGTCCAGTTCGATGACGGAGGAAATCCAGAACTCGTCAACTGGTCTCAAGTTTTCACATTTGCAACATCTGGTCGCGAGAGAAATGTGTCCCTACTTATTTGTCAGCTTACTTAAAGATGATTTTTTATATGAAGAGAAATAAACACTTATTTATTTTGACTATTTGTACGTTATTTTCGAAACACCTTCAGTCACTACATATTTCGAAAATAAATGCCGTTAAAGTGTATTTGCTGTTTCTTCTGGTTTGTTGCAACTCATAGAAGTTTTTACCTCAATATAAAATCATTTCATTACTAAATGATGTAATATTATTAGGTACTAGGGACCCGGTGAATGTCGTTTCGCCTAGCAGTCAATGAATGAGCAGATTTAGGATTTCAAACGAACAACAATTAATTATTATTATACTGTTATGAATCATGCCCTAAATAAAGTAACGCAGTCCGCCACTGGTAGCCGTAAACCATCTGTGACGTGGCTAAGAGCTCGCCCAGCCCGAGTGAAGTTTCGCGAATCTTCGATATTCGTCGCTATCCTACATGTGTCGAGAACACCGTTACGGTCGTTCGATGGAATTCCAAGGAAAAATTTAGCACCTTCCATTGTCAAATATAAGCGTTAATCACCCGCCTATTAAGACAGTCTAGTGCAAGTACAGTGCGGTACGCGGAGCGACCTGAAAAGGCGATAGACATTTAAATAGTTTTAATTGAAGTGTTTTGTTTTATCGAAAGTGAAATAAAGTTGAGTTTCTTATTGTTCAGTGTAGTCAATTATTATTGAACCCACGGTAAAAACGTAACATCAATAATTGCAAAACATATCAGAAAAATAAATACGATCGGAATCCCCCTATATTTAAATTCAAACTAACACCTAGAACTTCGAACCCGTTCGAGCATATTCATATTAATACATTGAAAATTTCAAAGTAAACTTTTTCGGCAATTAATGACACATTTTCACGATACAGTCAGACATATCCACTAAAATTCTCAACCGGAGTGTTAGTAATCGAAAACCTACTCAATATCATTACCGATCACGGTTTACCACATAAAATAACAGCTGATTCAGGCACCGAACTCAAAAACAAAGATCTAGAAAATGTTTGTGAAATTTTTAACATTGAGCTACATTACACAACTCCAAAAACCAATAATTCAAATTTACCTACCAGTTGAAAGATTTTATTCAACACTAATTGAACATTACCGATGCTAAAAAAAGAAGAAAAATCGTTCACACTTGAACACTTGATGAAAAGAGCTGTGCTTGCCTTTAATAATTGAATACATAGTGTTACTAAATTTACACATATTGATGACACAGACCCATTTGATTTAAATGACCATATAATTGTTTCCGATTACGTCCAAGCATACAAAGAAAATGTCAAAAAACCATCTCAATCTTTTCAAAATTTCAACCAAACTACTAAAGAAAAAATCATTGAAGATAGAAATGTCCAACAAAATGAATCTCCCAATGTTCCCAAATCAACCAGTCGCGTATATTAGAACAAAAGCACTCAATAAAGATCGACCAAAATATAAAAAACTAAAAATATTGAAGAGACCGATATAAAACTTAAAACGAATGAGGGCACCTGCCACGAAACAATAGCCAGAAAACCAAGCTTTTGTTATAGGGAATAAAAGAAAATGAAGATACAGATATTGAACCGCTTTACCTTCTACTTCACGTGCTCCGAGTTCAAAGTGACGATATTCAAGTAATCCCTATAACCCTTCCCACCCTTCCCATACATCTGGGAAATGCAGGAATAAAACTATTAAATAAACTAGACGACTACTTCCAAATAATCAAAAATAATTTTGATAAGGGAACAATTAATGACCCAATTCTCTATCACGGATAAGCATACAGCCTGCTAGTCAGAACCGAGTATCTCATCAAAATGACCGAAAAAAATTAGAAAACTTCTAACTCCATATCCGTATTAAAAGAGGTAAAAAAGGTTATTCGTTACTCTTGATGTTGATGATGGTAAACGATACGACCAAAGTATTCCTATATTATCCCTACCAAGGAAATATGAATAATGAGGTAAACATGCAAGTCTCTCTATCCAAAAAATTGATCAATCACTATAATGAAACTATCCAAATTTTGAACTCGAATCAAGAAAAATTAGAAAACGGTCTAAAAACATTTCAAGTTGCACTTCAAAAAACCATTGGCGACTAGACGAATTACAGTTTTCGGGGAAAAGTTTCACAAATAACTGTAGACTGTCAAAACATCATTACTTGTATCGATAATTCAGAAGATGCTATCACATTCGCGAAGTTAAATACCTTACTTAATTCAATAATATCTAGTTTTGAACTGAAAGAAATAATAAATTATTTAAGTAACATCTACACTAATTAAAAAATCACGAAATTTGAAAGTGTGTTGACATATTACCAATTTTTGGGTGCACAAGTAACTATTTCAAATTATAGAATAATTTTCGCAATACATATTCCAATTATCGGAAACGAAGTTCTTACATTTTTCCACCTTTATCCTATCATCCAAAATCATAGTATTTTTATCCCCAAATTCCCATATTTGGCACGAGCGAACCACAATATCCAGTTCGAAGGCAGTCCATGTCCAGTATTGGAGAAAACGTATTATTGTCCAGAAGATTACTTTTCCAAGACCAATGCACATCCCACCTAATCAAAGGTGAAGTCGCCGATTATTGAACAAATCACTCAAGAAGAAATTCTGGTAACTCCGATACAGAGAGAAAGAATATTTTACGAATGTAAAACCGATCGATATTTGGAAATAAAAGCGCCCACCCTAGTCGAGATTTCAAAAACTTGACAAATTGAAGTGAAAAATAAGATTTTCACCTACAACGTAAAAATAAGAACAGTCAAGCCACTAATCTTACTCAAAGGATCCCGCAGTTTCCTTATGGAAACTGGCTCTCGGCCAAATTTTTGTAATTTTGGGAAATAATACTTCTGAACTAGTAGATCAAAAGTGTTCATGGGCCCAAAGTCCAAATGTTGATAGTTTAAGAGATACAGCTCTTCAAAATTGAAGTTTTATCATGCCATGGAAACTGGCTTTCAGCCAAATTTTTTATAATTTTGGGAAATAATAGTTCTGAACTAGTCACATATGTAATATATGCTACGTTGTGAATGCACCTTAACAGGATCCTGACAATTGACAGTGCCTAGAGGGGTACTGGTAATTGAGGTTCTGGGGTTGGGGGTATTGGATATATGATATGTGATTTTCTGAATTTTGATAATGAATAATCATATTTAAATTGGACCTTTTGTTGTGTGAATATACAATAACGTACTGATCTATAAACTGCTGCCTTGGTACGGATTCAAGGCCGATATTCCCCGGAATAAATCTTTATAATAACAACAGCTTAACAAGATCAATAATTGAACTGACATTCTGTCTAGTCGATTCATCGAAAATTACTTTCAAAAAGGCATCGCTTAATCCTTGTCTCATCTTGCTCAGGTAAATCAACAAACACTTTTTGTTTACATATCTCAATGTTGTAACGGAACAATAGACATCCCGCTATGATTTATGACCCATCAATCCTAATAACAGAACTCTAATCAGAATTGGCAGGGTTGCGCCTCTCGCCTA